>PVIH01002145.1:0-89061 GCA_004025045.1 Sigmodon hispidus
TCGAGGGTATTTGGGCTGCCTCCTGAGCCTAAGGGTCTTGGGCCGCCGGAAGGTGGGTGACGTGCGGATCTTCTTTTTCTTGTGGCTGTGGATACCTTTCAGCACTGCTTTCTTGGCTTTCAAGGCCTTCGCTTTGGCTTCGGCTTTGGGAGGGGCAGGAGCTTCCTTCTTCGCTTTCGGCGCCATCTTGGTGAAAAGGGTTCACTACTCCAAATGCCCTTTTCTGGCTCTTGGTACCAGGCACATGGGCAGTGCAGTTACATACATACACACACACAGACGAACACTTATGCAAAATGAAAATAAATAAGTCTTTAAAATGAAGAGCAAACCTGTTCTGAGCAAGGGCTCCATTTTTCCAAAGATGGAAATGTAAAGGGGTCAGTCAGCTGGGCACTGAGGATAAAGAAGCTCTTAACTTACTTTCATATCTTGGTCATTGTTCCATGGCTGTGAAGAGACACCAGGACCACAGCAGATCTTAGAGGGCAAACATTTGCTTGGGGCTGGCTTACAGTTTCAGAGGTTTAGTCCATTCTCATCATGGCAGGGAGCGTGCTGGCCCACATGGCTCTGGAGCAGTAACTGAGAGTTACATCCTGATCCACAAGCAGAGGAGAGAGAGAGAGAGAGAGAGAGAGAGAGAGAGAGAGAGAGAGAGAGAGAGGAAGGAGGAGGAGGAAGAAGGGAAGGAGAAGGGGAGAGGAGAGAGACAGATAGGCAGACAGACAGACAGGCAGACAAGCAGACAAGCAGACAAACAGACAGACACACACACACACACACACACACACACACACACACACACACACACACCGGTTTTGAAACCTCAAAGTCCATACCCACTGACACATTTCTATCAAAGTCACACCTTCTAACCCTGGTAATCTTTCCAGTCTCTGGTGACCAAGAAGTCAACTATATGAGTCTATGAGGGCCATTCTTATGCAAGTCATCATATTTCATGAGCCTCAATTTCTTTGTCACACAGAAACATTCCTTCTCCATCTCCTACGACTGTTACCTGAATCCAATGAGAGTAGAGATATGAAATGGCCCCATAAAACCATGGCCGAGTTCTACAAGAATAGCACCAATAGAAGTCACTTCTAGAATTTTCTGACAAAGAATTCTCTTAATTTCCAGGTGCCATGTTGGGGATTCATTGAACACAACCTGTCATTGTGCCTGTGGTAGTTCAAAGGTCACTACCCAGTGGCCAATGGCCTCTTTTTTTGCCCATTCCCCTGGGATCAGCCTGACCTTGCTGGGCCTGCCATTGCTCCCTACTCCGCAGTGGACACTAAGGACATACCTCTTGGTGTCTTCAAGTCTTCACACAGAACCGTCAGCCAGAAGGCCGCCTTCCTTTAATCAAATCCAGTCTCCTGCATTCCCAAGGCTGCATGGCGTAGGGCACAGGTAGGGTTCTGTAGGCTGACTGCTTATTTATGCTCCATAGACTTTGCTGAGTTTGAGTCTTCTCATCCGTAAAATGGAGGGGGATGGGAAACACCCTGTATTACTGGGAACTGGTGAGGACACAGTTGACAGGGAGAACATGATTGACATGACAACCTACGTGACAGAGCCAGAAACATTGTAAGAACTGAATCCTTTCCTCCTGTGTCTCTGCTCCTTCTTTCCAACTCACCTTCCTTCAGGCTTCATCTATGTAAAGCATGTCCTATGTCCTTTGTGCAAAGGTCCCGAAAGCAAATCTGGCTGCATGGATGTGTCTACCTGCAGCAGGCTCCCAATAGACACCAACTGCACCCTCCCGTGCCCTGCCTCTGTCCTTCCCTCTGTTTTTTCATTCTCCACCTTTCAGAGTCCTGGGATGGATATGTTACTTTCTCATGTCACGAGCAACTGCTACAGTCGCATGTGAATCAGGTCCTCTGTGTTTCTGGCAAGCCAAGGGGCGCCTTTGTACAGTTCACTGCCCGTGGTCCAGGTGGGCACAGGAATGAAGTGTAGGAGGGAAATGGGGAAAGTTACCTCCCCTTCTACCAATCCCAAGATATGTTGGGAGAAAGGACGAGTCAGAAAGGCTGCAGGCTGGTGGGTGAGAGGGCCTTCTGGGACATCTCTGCTGAAGGCTACAAGCTCCCTACTCTTGTATTTCCTCAGCACATAACACAGTAGGGGCTTTCAGTGAAATCACATCAAGGTTTCCTGGGTCACTGGAGCAGCTTCTTATGAATCCAGGTTTTTGGAATAACTGTTTGTCAGCCACACCTGTTCTGGCTCCACCTTCAGGTAGCCCAGGAAGAAAGCAGGGATGGTTCCTGAATCCATCCCGGCCTGTCTCCACCCTGCAAGCCTTCCTTCCTCAGCCTGTCCCTGTGATGGATGTCAGTGGGACTTTGGGTCCTTTTGAAATCATAGACATGCATGCTTCCAAGTGTTCTGTGGGACATTTACTGCTTGAGAAAGTGTCACCTGCAATGGACACATCCCATGATTATATACAGAGACTGTGTTTCACCTTTGCCTCCCTTGTGGGTTTTTCTAAAAAATTATTTTTTTTTTTATTTTTTTTTTAAAACTTTATTTATTTATTTGCCTGGAACTGGAACTACAGACAGTTGTTAGCTGCCATGTGGGTGCTGGGAATCGAACCCGGGTCCTCTGGAAGAGCAGACGGTGCTCTTAACCGCTGAGCCATCTCTCCAGCCCCCTAAAAAATTATTTTTATGTTTAGTAATAATGTGTATGAATGTGCGCCTGTGCTGGTGTGTGTGCACATGAGTGTAGACAAGAGCACAAGAGTTGTGTGACCCCCCTAGAACTGGAGTTATAGTTGGTTATGAAACACCCAATATGGGTGCTGGGAATCAAACTGTGTCCTCTGTAAAAGGCATACATATTCCTAACAACAGAGCCATCTTGGATGGGTTCTTAGTTCATGAATCCATGAAGTGCCTTGAAAACCCCACAATAGTTGGCTTCTTTTCACTTCATGTGTTTTTCCCAAGCTGTTTTTATGGTGACCTCTTACTATGACCTCTAGAGGAATGCCTATCAGGGGAACTTGGGGAAGCATTCTCTGGGAAAGCCTCAGTGAACAGTGTTTTATCTGTAGAGATGCTAGGAAGTCAGATTCACAATGAGATGCTGGGTATTCGAGGTCTATGGAAAAATATGTGTGCTTGGCTTTAATGAAAAGGCGATTTTCACATAGCTCAGAGGTTCTGACCCCTTGCACCACAAAAGATTCCTTTGAGTTCCCTCCTCAAGGGACCTCATGTTTTGGAAGCTTTCATCTACAAGAAACTACACTTATTGAATAATAATTTGTTCCTTTGAGTTTTATTTATCAAAGACATTTAACTGCCAATTAGTGCTTCTGATCAGTGCAGATAAATCATGGTTACCACACTGATTTGATACAATCCAAACCCCAAGCAAATAAACTTAATGTTTTATTTAGTCTGGGAACATTGCTGAAATAAATGGATGACTTCCTTTGGGCTTTTTAAAATCATGAAAATAGCTTTCAGTCCCCCCAGCCCCGTTTCTGCCTTCCCAGGGTGTCTGGTGGGTGGGAAGAGAGCTTTCGATGTAGAGAGGGAGGGAGCTGGCTCTGGGGGTCACCAGGAGAGCAGAATGACAATGAGGCCCTGGGTGACCCCAACCAGTAGGAAGAATGGGAACCCACGTCCTGTGCTTTAGGCCCTGCTGACAGCCGGTTGGAGGTGTGTGTATGGTGATGTGTGTATGTGACCAGGTACCTGGACGTTACTCTTGTCCTCTCTGCGCTGACCACATTGTATCTGGCCTCTACTCTAGCACCCTAGAGTAAACAGGCAGGAGAATAAGGGGACTCTGGGAAGGAATATTTCCCCCGTGCTCCATGATACATTTCCCAGCTATAAGAAGAGTGAACTCAATGCCAAAGCAACTTCAGGGGTGGATAAAGGCCTGGAACCCCTAAGGCTCCCCACTTCTACTCTGTGGCTGCCTCCATCCTCACTCTAGGGAAGAAATCCTACCCAAGGACTCCATTGCAGTTAGCAGAATCTGATTTGTGGAAACGAGGGTGGTCTAAAGGGCAAGGTCGTCCTTGGACCCTCAGGTAGGTCTGCCTCAGCAGGTGGACTGTGCAGGTTCCTTAAGAGGGCTTCAGGTGCACTGGTGTGGGATTCTGGGTCCTGTGCTTTAGTTTCCATCCATCTGCAGAAGAGCCACCCCATGTGGCTGGGGCACAGTGGAGGCATGGCTGGGGTTACCACTGGGTGACCCTGCTACCCAAAGTGAGAGAGTGCCAGGCTCTGCCTCCTACCTGATGGGTCTGCACAGCCCGGCCCTGCTTGGTCTTCCTGGCTCGCACAGCTCCCAGCCCTGCTTAGCAATGGATCTGAATAGAAACTCACCTCACTTCATGGTCTTTTGCCCTTATTAGGCCTAGCATTTTCCCAGAAGATACTATCTGTGTCTGGCAGAAGCTGGCTTGCAAAAAAATAAAGTCTCCCCTGAACATTTTCCAGGCTGGTAAAACGAAACAAGTGTACATAGTGCCTTACATTTACTTCCACAGGAAATCCACCTGCATCTCAGCTTACTCTGTAGGTGGGGATGTGAGTCAGAAGAACCTGCCCCTTCTGCAGGGGCTCAGAGAACCCCTCACCTCATTGCTTCCTCTGCGAAGACTGGTCTCCCGAGACCGCTGCTGCGGAATGGAGCTCACAGGTCTGGTCACACAGCCTGCCTCTTCCCTGGATCCCCCTGTAGAAGGAGCCTCTTGGTAGCATCCCATCTCCTAGATTCATTCATCCGTTCACTCAGTGTTTATACCGAGAACATCCGCATGTCTGGATTATAGTGGTTGATACGTGGACATGGAGCTGCACAGAACGGGCCCTCATTGACAACACAGGGGCAGGAAGAGAGGGTCATTTATGTCCTTCGTGCTCTGTCCAAACTGTTTCTTGTGAACAGGGAATGAGGTAATGAGGAGGAGAAGACAGAGGAGAGGAGCCATCTTTTGGTGGGTCAATGCCCAGGTAGAGGTCTGAGGACAACATTGTCTTCCTCTATCATACTTCATGTTATCTACCTACCTACCTATCTACCTATCTATCTACCTACCTACCTACCTATCTACCTATCTACCTACCCACCTACCTACCTATCTATCTATCTACCTACCTACCTACCTACCTTCCTATCTATCTATCTATCTATCTTATCTATCTATCTATCTATCTATCTATCTATCTATCTATCTATCTATCTATCTTATCTACCTACCTACCTATCTATCTATCTTATCTATCTACCTACCTATCTGTCTGTCTGTCTATCTATCTACCTATCTATCTATCTATCTATCTATCTATCTATCTATCTATCTATCTATCTATCTATCTATTTATCTTATCTACCTACCTACTTATCTACCTATCTACCTACCTATCTACCTACCTACCTATCTATCTATCTATCTATATATATATATATATATTTATCTTATCTATCTACCTACCTACCTTCCTATATATATATGTATATATATATATCTTCTCTATCTAACTGTCTTTCTATCTATCTATCTATCTATCTATCTATCTATCTATCTTTTTGTTTTTGTTTTTGAGACATCTCATTGTTTGGCCCTGGTTGGCCTGGAACTCTATGTAAACCAGGCTGGCCTCAAACCCACAAAAGTTCACTTGCCTCTGCCTCCTAAGTGCTAGAATTAACTCTCTTTTAGCTCTTAACATTATCTTTAATAATTCCAATTTTTTGACAATTCAAATTACAACCATGGATCCTTGCATGTGCAGTTACATGTGGTAGCCAGAGGAGGGCGCCAAGTATTTTCTGCTGCTCTTTGCCTTGTTCTTTACTCTGAGCCCGGGGCTGTTTAGGCTAGCCTGACGGGTCAGCGGGCTCCTGGGATTGACTTTTCTCTACCCTACAATGTTGGGGTTACAGGAGCATACAGCTAAGCCTGTTTTTTGGAGCAAGAGTGTTTTTTGTGATACTTGCTGAGACAGATCCACTTTTTTTTTTTTTTCTGAATCTGCTGACTCAACAGCGTGGTTCTGACTGGTCCACAGAATTAGTGTTGTGGAGAGGCAGGGCCAGGAGATGCTGTCAATGTGACCCCATTGTGAAGAGATACAAATAAAGCTTAAGTTGAATGAATTGGATGGGGTGAGAGGTGTGGTTGATTAGGCAGACGTGGCCATCCTGTTTCTCAGCTGTGTCTGCCATGAGTAGGGTGAGGCTGGTCAGGAATCTCTGGCTTTTTGTCCTACAACCCGAGTGGTTAACACACTGCCTAGCTGCAAACATGGTCTCTTTAAAATTTATTATTACGTGTGTTTGTGTGTGTGTGTGTGTGTGTGTGTGTGTGTGTGTGTGTGTGTGTACAGGTGTGCACATGCACGCACAGGTCAGAAGACGACTTTGTGGAGTTGGGTCTTGATGTGATGTGAGAATGTCTTTCTATATGTTGTGAATATCATTCTTTAACTAAAGGAACTGTTTTGGCCATGCCAGGCACCGTAGAAGTGGTGGTAGGGGATTGAAGTACGGGTAGGAGGAGAGCAGAACCAGGGAGATCAATCCAGCCGCCAAAGAAGCCCTGTAAGGGACCCAGGTGAGCCAGGGGCCATGTGGCAGACAGATGAATGGAAATGGGTTGAATTAAGATGAAAGAGCTAGCTAGCAGTGTGCCTGAGACATAGGCCAAACAGGATGAAATTCATGTAAGCGTCTGAGTCATTTTGTGGGGGGAAAGCGGCCGCTGGTGGGACTGGACCTCTAGTCTGATGGGGCCAGAAACCTCTTGTTACAGGGTCTCTCCTTCGACCTTTGGGTGGATTCTGAAGATCAAGCTTGGGTTACCAGCATGCACAATGAGCCCTCACTACCCACTGAGCCACCCCACTGGCTCAGAGAACAAGTGTCCCTAAGTGCCTATTGCAAATCCAACTGCTGGAGCTCACCAGACTCTCCGGACTATGCTCACAGAGCCCTTTTCCTGACCTCTCAAGGAACAGGGGCCTAGGCTCATGTTTTCACCATTACCCAGAAATCGGCAAAGTAGACAGGGAAAGGCTGTTTAATGCTCCTGTGGCCACATTCTTGAGGATGGAGCCACCACCCCTAAACCTAACTGCTGAATTTCACTCTACCAGCCACACAGGCTACCCTCAGAAAGCCTGACTTCACCATTAGGGCCTCAGTTGGGGTTATTGATGCTCTGCAGGTGATCCACCCTGGGCACAGAGCCCTGCTTCCCGACATAGTGGAGTAAACAGGGTAGGACCTCTGGCCTTCCTTGAGAGCAGATTTTATCACCACCAGGCTCCTCCCTCTGCATTTGGTCTGGAAGCATATGAACATAGCCACATTTTCATGGAAAATGTGGGTGCCGGAGTTAGAGTTTCTAGGTGTGCTGTAAACTGGGGGACCCTGGGAAAAATATCTTGACTGTTCTAATGTGAGCATTTCCCTCTTTGGGGTTGGGGCTTTACCTGTCCGGGTCTCTGAAAATGAACAAGTGGCTAGAAAGGGGATACCAGTTACACTGAACACGGTCATAGGTCCCTGACTCTCAAGCAAAGTGGGGGACCATGGGGACCCTGGGGGATGGAACTAACTTAGGTTCAGAAGGCCTAACCCTAACCCTAACCCTTACCGTTTCCAGCCTCATCTCTGAGATTCAATGGGAACTCAAATCTAGCAGTGTTTGGGGGCCTTTTCCTAATCCTCCTCCTGTGGAGCTGAGAGGCTCTTGGATGTCCAGGGCAAAAGTACTGTGGGCTTCAGGACAGTGGAGTTATTACCTAGAGATCCACCTTCAAGCTGGCTACTAACTTGTGTCCAGGCTTTTGGAAAGTCCTGTCCTGCTGGGTAAGCAAACCTTAGCTTGTAGTTAGTTTCTTGCTGAGACTGTTGTGTTAGGATATTGCATTTACCCGGTGTGGCATAGGATGTTGATGGATAGAGACCCTACACCCCATGTGGGCGCGGTGGGTGGCAGCGCGGCAGGAGACACTTAGATTGGGTTATGTAGAAAGACTTTATTATTATGAAGGGAGGAAGAAGAGATGGATGAAGAGAGAAAGAGAGGGGAATGGGGAGGAGGTTGAGGATTTCGCCCTCCAGCAGAGTGCAAAGAAAGGACGAGAGAGAGAGAGAGAGAGAGAGAGAGAGAGAGAGAGAGAGAGAGAGAGAGAGAGAGAGGGTCCTGACGTCAGAACTCAGGGCGGGGCCAGGCCAATAGCCATTGGCCAGGTGTGGCTTCAGGGGCTAAGATAGAATCCTAACCGAGACCACCACCTATTGCTCCCCTTCAACTAGACCCAGCAGGCTCCCTAACCTCTCTCTCTCCCCAATTCCTGAGTGCATACTGGGGAGTTGGGGTGAGGAATGAGAGTGTGAATACAGGCTCTAGGAACAAAGCTCTTCTGTGGGAGTATAGAGCAAAAATCAAGGGCGCAGAGGTAGCTCAGTTGGTAGGGTGCTTGGCCAGTGTGTGAAGAAACCCTGGGCTTAATTCCAGGCTTTCCCCACTCACTCTGAGATAGGGTTTCTCTGTACAGCACAGGCTGTCCTGGAACTCACTCTGTAGACCAGGCTGGCCTCAAACTCAGAGGTCCTCCTGCTTCTGCCTTCCGAGTGCTGGGATAAAAGGTGTGTGCCACCATGCCTGGCATCAATTCCCAGTTTAGTCTTTCATAAACTCAATGTAGTGGCTCATGCTTGCAACACCAGCACTCTGGAGTTGGAATCAGGAGGATTAGAAGGTCAAGGTCATCCTCAGTGTAAGGTCAACTGGGCTGTTTGACATTATATCTTTAAAAAAATTCATTGGATACATGAAGGCTGAGGTTTTATTTTCATTTATTTATTTATTTTATGTGTTTTGCCTGTTTGTATGTCTGTGTGCCACTTTCATGCTTGGTACTGATGGAGGCCAGAAGAAGGTGTTAGCCCCCCTGGGGCTGGAGTTACAGATGCTTGCTTGTAAGCCACCATGTGAGTGTTGGCAATTAAACCCAGGCCCACTCAGGCCATTGAGCCATTCCATCTCCAAGTCTGGGGTTTTATCAGGTAGTTCCTCTTAGATCAGCCTGCTCTTCAGAGGTCATATTGCCCCATCCCTAAGATGAAGTCAGCCCAGAAAAAAACGGCCCCTGGGTTGATTGCTCATTCTAACCTGTGCTGAAGTGAGGGTAGCTTTGCCCTAACCTTGCAGCCAGAAGGCTCCAAGCTGAAGTGATTCAATCTCCATCTTGACCTCAGCCCCCGCTAGGGACAGATCAAAACTCACACATCCCATTTCAGAAAGATGGGCCACTGAGCCTGCTTTGGAGACTATGTCATCAAGATGTGGGGATCCTGGACACCCAGGCTCTACCAACCAGGTCCTGTAATTGCCGCTGTGTGGGAGACCTCACGAATCCCACAAGAGGACTATGATTATTTTCACTCCACACAAACAGACTGTCTTGTCACTTGCCACTTGAATGCCTTTCCTAAGTCCTGTAAACAGTACGTTACTAAAATGGGGTTTGAGCCCAGATCCCTTTATCTGAAGTCCAGTGTTCTTTCCATAACACGTCTGTGGACAATGCTTCGGCATCTCAGTGTTCACAGAGATAAAAAGCTGGTGCTTGGGTCCTTTCATTTGAAATTGCAAAGTTTTCAAACTTGCATTGCTGGAGGTGTTGCTCTGGATATTGCCACCAGGTGGCACCACCACACAACAGCTGACTATCCCAAGGGTTCAATGAGAAGACTGGTCAGATGAGTTCACTGAGGCTGGATCCATACTGACTTGACCATGCAGTGCTGTGCTGATTTGTTAATAAGGGGACAAGGGCCGGTCCACCTACTAATCCATCTAGTTGACAAAGACTTCTTAATGCCTAGTAACTATTTTCTTTGTCATATCTTTTGGCCTGGCTATTTCTGAACGTAGTTTGCTTTCTTATCGGGAGGCACAGGTACAGAACATGAAGCGCCCTCAACCCTACCATGACCTAAGATAGTTGTAAATCAGGGTTGGAGGTGGAAGGTCAGAGGTCATACCCAGGCCAGCTACAAACAGTGCACCTTGGCCTGCATCTGTGTCAAGGGCTTGGAGAGCTATGGGGTTGAATGGTAGGAGGGGAAGAAGGCTGGACCTCCCTCTCACATAGGTGGTCACTGGATTCTAGGATTTTGGACACTCCTAGGGAGAGGTGTTATGACAGGAGCCTGGGACCCAGGATGTCACCAAGCTGCCTCTGGCTTGGCCTCAGAAGTGCCCATTATACAGGAGGCCTGACTGAGGCAAGAGAAGCAGGAAGTCAAAGCATCCCAGAGATGACCTGATGAGAGAAAGCAGCTGTCCTGCTGGTGACACCATCCTGTGACATCTACCTGAGTGTGACCTGCCCCTGACTTCTTTAGGGGACAGGCAGTGAGTTGCTAAAGTGTCACTGGTCCTAAAAACCTGCTTCCTGTTACATGGGGAAGTCTGATGTATGTAAAAGGTCAGGAGAGGATCAGGGCCTCTCAGGGTCCAGGTAGTCACTGATAAGGCAATGTGGCAGTTCAGGCAGACCATGCTGGGGGGACTTCTGGGGACACCAAGGAGCATAGATTCCTACCCAGGCTAGGCAGCCACTCAACTGCAGCCTGGTAGAGAGGCTCAGTGACTGAGGTCCTTCCTCCTCACTCCTATGAAGGGGGTGTCCTGGATTCCTCCCCCACCCCGCTCTCATCTCACCAACGAGGACTCGTTCTCCACCAGGGCTCAAGACCTGAGCCCAGAGTTAGTACAGCAGAAGCCATCCATAGAAAGGAAAGCGGGATGCTGAGAGCGGGGCTGTGCTGGGTTAAAGACAACTCTACAGTGCCATGCTGAGCTCTGTGAATTATAGTTTAAGAGATGCTTCCAAAAGTGCACACCTGTCATCCTAGTATTTGGGAGGCAGAGTCAGGAAGATAAATAATGAGGCCTCACTGGGCTATAGAGAAAAGCTGTCTCAAAAACAACACAAAACCAAAGAGATGTCTTTTAAAAAGAACTATCTTGTGGGGCTGGAGAGATGGCTCAGCAGTTAAGAGCACCATCTGCTCTTCCAGAGGACCCGGGTTCGATTCCCAGCACCCACATGGCAGCTAACAACTGTCTGTAGTTTCAGTTCCAGGCAAACACCAAGGCAAAAAATTAAATAAATAAATAAAAGTGTTTAAAAAAAAAAAAAGAACTATCTTATGATGATCAGTAGCTATCTGTGAGGTACTGAGTATTTTACTTTCTAAAAATTAGTGTATGCCTACATGCCTCTGTGCCTGTGTGCCTGTGTGTGTGTGTGTGTGTGTGTGTGTGTGTGTGCGTGCGCGCGCACACACGCACATAAGTATGTATAGTGTTTTTGGAAGCCAGAAAGGCATCTAATATGGAGGAGCTGGAGATACAACCCAATATGGGTGCTGAGAACCAAACAGAGGGACTCTGTAAGAGCATTCTGTGCTCTTAACACCTCTCAGCCCAAGAATTAAGTAAAATGCTGTTTTTTTTGTTGTTGTTTTTTGTTTGTTTGTTTTTTAATGCTATAGGGCTGATGAGGCGGCTCAGAGATCACTGGTTATTCTTCCAGAGGACCCAAGTTCAATTCCCAGCACCCACATAGCAGCTCACAACTGTCTGTAACTTCAGTTGCAGGAGATCTGGCATCTTTACACAGACATGCATACAAACAAAACACCAATGCACATAAAGCAAAAATTAATAAATTATTTTAAAGTGCTATAACTTATTTTATTATAATTACAAAGAGATCAAAACAGAATTGTATCAAGAAATTATTGCTGAGTTCAGAAGAAAAAAAATACCCTTTTGTGCAACCTGTGCAGAACCTTCTGGTGATGCGTAAGCAGCTTGGGCACATTTTTTGTGTGTGAGAAAGCACAAATGGTACTCGTAAGTAGACCTCTGTGCATGCAGAAGTGCTTCTTTCTTCTTTTCTTCTTCTTCTTCTTCTCTTCCTTTTTCTTCTTTTAAAAAAAAAACTTTATTGGGACTTAAAGAGCTTGATTTTTACATTTATTCAGTACTAACAACTTGAAGCTCTTTCAGCTTTCCATTTCTAAATTCCAGTCTGTAAAAATGATGCCAGTTTCCAGGTACAGTTTCCAGGTATGTGTCCTTCCACTCCTTGCTGGCCAAGTCCTGACCCTGGTGTCTCAGAATGTGACTTTAAAGAGGTCATTACCTGTGAAATGAAGTCACATGTGTGGGCTCTAGTTCAACAAGCCTGATGACCTTATAAAGAGAGAGAGACCGAGGAGGGTGGGGAGAAACTCTATGACGTAAGGAAAATAAAGTCAATTTTAAGCAGAAGCAAGAGCCTCCAGTCAGGCCACCTCTGCTGACTCTGTATCTTAGACTTGTGGCCTCAGAACTGGTGACTGCCCATGCTGTCCCCTCAAACATTGACCCAGAGAGTTACACAGAAAAGGAAAAGGGATAGAGATAGAGGAGACGAACATGGCTTCTCTAAAGGACAAATCCCCTTCCCCAGGACCATCTGTACCTGTCTCCTTAAAGTAGCCATTGCACCAGAAGAGAGAATGATGAGTGTTCAGACTCCATACACATCCTTTCTATGCTACCATACGTGGCCTCAAAGTGACATTCATCTTCTGAGGGCCCTCCTACCTTAGACAGTAAAGGCCTGGACTAAACAATTAGTGCCCAGCTAGGGATTCAGCTGGGAAGAGAAATGAATAAGTCCTACCTGAGCTCTGTGCAAGTGATGTTGGCTGGGGTGGGGAGCCTGAGACAAGCCCAGACAGATGCTGAGGTAGCCTCCTGGACTCTGTGGCTGCAGTGAACCGGACAAGGCAAAGTCAGAAATCTCCCAAAAGAAACTGCGGAATGAAGGGCAGTCATAAAGGCCAGGTGGTAGTGTCTCTTTCTGTGCTTCCCACTGAGGTAAGGCTGACCACACCAGGGATGGGCAGGGCCTCCCTTGACCAGCACTCTGTTTAAAAGACTATTGTCACTGAAAATCTGAGTGTATAACTGTGTAACTGTGTGCATGCTTAAATGCATAAGTGTGTAACTGTGTGCATGCTTAAATGCATAAGTGTGTAACTGTGTGCATGATGAAATGCATAAGTGTGTAACTGTGCATGATGAAATGCATAAGTGTGTAACTGTGTGCATGCTTGTGTGGGGGTCAGAAGTCACCTTCAGGTGTCATTCCACAGCCATCATTCACCTTGTCTTTTGAGACAAGGTCTCTCACTGGGACCTGGTACCCAAAAAATAAACTAGAGTGGCTGGCCAGAAATCCCTAGGAATTCTGTGGTCTCAACCTACCCAAACATGGCATCATAAGCATGAACGACCATGCCTGACTTTTGCGTGGGTGCTGGAGATCAAGGACCAGTCCTTCAGCAATGAGAATCTTACCCACTGGAGATCATCATCTCCCCAGACCTTTGTTCTGAAAACAAAGATTTGAACAGGCTTGAAGGCCCATGCCTTTAATCCCAGCACTCAGGAGGCAGAGACAGGAGGATTTCTGCAGCTTCCCTGGTGTACATTGTGAGTCTCAGGTCACCCAGGGTTACATAGTGAGATCCCATCTCAAACAAACAAATAAGTTCATGCTCAATAGTGCTTCTTTTTGGTAATTAATTATGTAGATGAACTAGATTTTTCCAACATGGGGGAAATTTCTGGGGCTGGTGACAAGCTCTAGAATTTATGACTGTGCATGTATTAGATTCTCAGGCCACGGAGAAAAATTAATTACCTTAGAGCCATGTTCCTGGACAGCTGGTCTTTTGCTGGCATTGCTGCCTGCGGGTACCTTTTCCTGCTATAAAACCTTATTAATTTGAAATCTAAAGAACAGAAGGGAAGCTCAGCAGCCCCGTCCCCTGCACTTAACAGGCTGAGTTAATCTTAGCACTTTTATTAACTGGCACTAAGTTCCTGTTGGTTAAGAACTAGCAGGCACTTTGAAACAATCACTATTTTTAATTAACTGACTTTAAATAATGAATACCATTGTAATTCCATGTGATTTAATTAACTCTAACTTAAGCCTCTTCACCTAGTCAAGACATCCTAAGACACTCTGAAGGATCCCTCTTATGGATGGCAGAGTATGGTTCCTTGGCCCCGACTCTTCTCCTTTTATTCCCGCACCAAACCCTGCTAACTGAGTGCTGGCCCAATCATCAACAGGCGTTTCCTCTCAAATCCCCCAGGGTCCTCTACAGAAAACCTTCCCACAGTTTCTGTTGTCGTGGGAGTTCACAGAGATTCAAGGGCTGGTAGAGCAATCCTGGCTGTAGCAATGGGAGATGAAGCACAGGGGATGTAGTCCTGGGCAAGTGACTGTGTGCCCATCTCTTGTCTCTGCTCTGCTTCCCTTCTGAGTCAAGGAGAGATGACTGCTAGTATTTGTTGTGTAAACAGAAGGTTCCTTTGCTAAACAAAAGCTAGGAACTACGTGTCGGTGTCCCGGCACCCCCCTTCGTCCCCTGCCCCAGGTCTCCAGCAGACCATTAGACCAAAGCAACACAGCGCAGGCCGCCTTCCCCCTTCCCCTCACCTCCCCTCTGAAGCCGTCTTATCATTTCTCACTGCTATGCCTGGCCTAGAAGGTTCCTTGTGACTGTGTCCTGGCTCATACCATCCTCCTCCCATTGTACCTGTGGTTTCCTAGGAGCTGAGGCTGGAAGGATTATTACACCCACACCACAGGCCACCTGTGCTCCTCCCTGGCTGGACTTCGAGAGCCTGGAGAAAAGCGAAGTGTTCTCATGTCTTTTGAGACCCACTGGAGAATGTGAGATTGAGGGATGGAGGCTGAGCCATGGGAGGATGGTGCTGAGACAGGGGCTAGGAGCCCTATTACTTGAAGGAAGTAATGTATATGTAGGGGCTGAGGACAATCAGGTGCACTAGGTGAGCAGAGATGAGAAACGGAGGAAGATGAGGGGTATGTATAATGAGCCTCTTGTCCTAGGGATGACCTGAGTCTTCTATGTCCTCACTATGACATCCTTCAGGATGTCTCGTGGTAAACCTTTCTCTCCACTTGAGTAGCTGGAGGGAGCTTTGATCCTACCAAAGAAAGAGCCAATCATACTTGTTGGCTTGACCTGGGCAACTCAGGGGCACAGAGTGTAAGTATTCAGTTTTCACCATTCCCTACAGCAAGGGGACACAGGTTACTGTGTGTGTGTGCGTGTTCCTCCCTAGTAGCAGATGACAATCACAGCCTCCTGGTCACCTGTTCTGAAAATACCAAGTGCTAGGGGCAGGGATACAGCTGGTGGTGGGGTGCCTTCCTAGCACAGGGAAATCTTGCAGTCAGTCCCCAGCATTGCAAGATTGGGGTGGGCCTGGTTAGGGCTGGGAATATAGTTCTAAAGCAGAGCCCTGCATAGCGTGTGTGAGGCTGCCGTAGCTCTATTCTCAGGTCTGACAGAAGGAAAAAGAGGAGGAAGAAGAAGAGAAGGAGGGGAGGAAGAAAAGGCAGAAGAAGAGAAAGGAGAGGGAGGAGGAGAAGAAAAGAGGAAAAAGAGGAGAAATAAATATGAGTAATAATGATAATTGTGGTGGTTTGGGACTTTAATACAATATGCGCAGCCCAAGAGGTTGGACAAGATTTCAGGGGCACAGCAACCCTAACCCCAAGAGAGACTGTAATAAAAATCAGCAACAGTGAGTGTCGAGGAGATGGAATCCATACTCACTGCTGGTGGGCGTCTACAGCAGACATCTAGATGTTCCTTTCAAAAGTTAAATATAGAGTTTTCATGGGCCGCAGCAGCATCACCCCAGGTATATACACTCTGGCAATGCAAATGTTCAGAACAATAGGATTGGCAGTAGCCCATGGGGGAACAAGCCAGATGCCCATCATCAGAGGAACAGATAAGCTAAATATGAAGCATGCAAACTTTCAAACATGTAGAAGAAACTGCCACCATAGACCTCTTATCCCAGATGCTCTCACCAGTCACTGCCAGCAAGCCCCTGCCTCTGCCTTCTGATTGGCTGGCAGTGAGTCTTGGGCATCAACTTTTTTTTTTTTTTTTTTAAATGTGTTTTGGTAATTCATTGTGTGTGCATGTGTGCATTTGTGCATGCATATGTGTGTGTGTAGACAAGGATGAACAAAATTTATTTGCTAATAAAAAATAAAAAAGAATAAGCTCACACATAAAGGAAGTGGCAATAAGGCCTAGCACCAGCCCCGTGCATGGCCCAGGCTTGCCTCAGCTCACTGCTGTCCACATCTGGCTGTCTCCACCTTTCAGTGTGGCAGACCCTTTCAGACACAGGCCACCCTGTGGCTGTACCCACTTGGCCTGGCTTCCCCACTATTCCAAAGGAAGAAAGTTGGCCTCTGTGGATCAAGTCATAAAGAATGGAGGACTAAATGTGGACCGAGTGGTCCCAAGACAGAAATATTGTGTAAGGAGGAAAATAAATGCCTGTCAGAACTTACCTCCATTCACCTCCAGATCAAAACCGAAAATTTCTATGGAGGAGTTTGCACCAAACCAAGACAGAGAGACTGCCTGAAACTACTTGGAACCTGCTTCCCAATTAAAATCAAGGGAGATGAATGTCCTTGTTCCCACCTTGGACATGGCTGGGAGCCTAGCAAAGGTCATTTGCAGGCTGATTTCAGAGGCTCTGCTTGGGATTGGGCTCTCAGGGTCTTCGTGAAGACCCTTTGTCATGTAAACACTCGTCATCTGTGTTTAAGGAAAGTGAGAAAAAGTGTTGGAAAGGCTTAGCCAGTGGGGAACACAGCTCAGGCCACACCAAGCAGGCTGGGCAGCCACTGCATTCAGGAGTCGTTAGGGTATCCTTCTATTTGGCGACTGGGAAATTAAGAATTGAGCTCTGGATAGTGGATACACTTCAGCCACAAGACCAGCACATCTGTTTTCTGACTTCTAGCTTTGTTAAGAAAAATTCTGCAAACTTCCCCATTTGGCCTTGAGGAGCTATGAGATGCTGCTAGGATCCAGATCCATCTGAGGCAGACGTCAAGGCGCTCACTGTGTGCTGAATTAGTAACTAGGTGTCTCAGTCTTCAGAATACATCAAAGTGATAAGTGATGCTCATCACCCCGGGCCTGGACTGATCTCCAGTCCCACCTCTCTAAAATACCAGGGTCGAGTCAGACCTTAATTTTTATTTTGTCTAATTTATTTATTTATTTTTGTTTTTGTTTTTTCAAGACAGGATTTCTGCGTAGCCCTGGCTGTGTTAGAATTCAATCTGTAGACTAGGCTGACCTTCAATTCACAGAGATCCACCTGCTTCTGCCTCCCAAGAGCTGGGATTAAAGGAGTGTACCACCACGCCCAGCTTCCATCTTTATTTTTGATATTTCAGACAAGACTTTCTTCAAGACATGTTTTTCATCAGGCCTGTAATTCCTTTCTAAAAATAGTCAGACTAGAAATCCAAGCCTCATTAAGCAGGCCAATAAAGAGGTCTCTGATAGCTTCCTTATTTCAGGAAACCTTGAATTAATTATTTCCACTCAGGAAAATGTCATGTTGGACTTAAGTCCTAATCTAGTCCCCAAGTGAACTCCAGGAAGAAACAAAGGAAAAGCCATCTCCATGTATACAGAGCCAAAGGAGAGAGGACCCCACTTTCCTCAGAATGAGTTCCAACAATTTAGTACAGTCACGTGACAGGGAATAATAACTTGGTCATCCATGTATCAGTAGTTTCACAAGATGACACTGCCCTGTAGCATCGTGGAGGCCTTCAGCAACACTGCTGTGTTCATGCAATGATAAGATCTCGTAGTGATGTATCTCCCATCCTGTATCCCTATTGTTATGGTTATGACCAAAGTAATCTTCTGCTTTGCACTCTGGGAAGAGCTAAGTATTCATTCCTCATTAACTTCTCAACCATAAGGGTTTATATGGTTATCTATTGCATTGTGTGACTATCAGACTCACCACACAGATAGCCATCTAGGCTCCACTACCTAATGGTTGCAAACTCTCCTAAAATAGCATCGCCAGCCAGGGAACAAGTTCTTCAACATGTGAGCCTGTGTTAGCTGGTCTATGTCCAAACACTAGCCAACATTTTTCTTTTAATCTGTAAGCTTAGTTCAATTTCAGATTTTAAAGAAGTTCATGCCAATTGTACTTCCAAATTCCTAAGAAACTGAAAAGGTGGAGCATCCTTGCCAACCATCTGCAGCCCTTTTCATGGGAAAGTTCTTTCTGGGGCACCTGTTGTGTCAGGCCCCCTGTTCCGGTAGATTCTATTTAAAATGTACCCTGTCTTGTCTCAAATGGCCCCACACAGAGGAGAATCTGGGACAATGAGCAGAGTGCGGGGCCAGCCATTATCTCCAGTGTGAAGCTAGAGAAAGAGAGAGGTCTTGAATAGAATTTTCCAGAGAGAGAAAAGAATGTGTGTTCCAGGGGTGTTGAGAATGGAAGGACAGCTTTGTGTTCTCATGGCCAAGGGATGCCTTGTGTGAAAGAGAGTCCTGGGCAGGGAGGCATCTCATCTGCTGTCTTGTGGAATGCTTGGGGCTGATGCTGGTGGAGGGTTCGGGGATGGTACCCAGCTTGGCCTTCTGAGAAGATTCTAGAGAGGGAGGGAGAAATGGGGTCTGCATAGGAGCTAATGCTATGAAGCCCCTGGGGAGACTGTCTCCGCTCCAAAGACATCTTTTTGAGTATTAGCTCCCACGACTTTCCATCTGCTGATGGACTTGGAACCTTTTTTGGGTATCTGACCCCTTGGAGTCATTTGCACAGTTATTGGGGGTGGGGTCAGGTGTGGCGGGCCCCAGGAATTTAGTCCTTTCTGCCCATAGTTGACTTTATAACAGGTTAGCCTTTAAACTTCTGTTTCATTCCAGACATGATGCCTCGGGCCCTGCATATGACATTGCATTCTGGGAAGTGGCCTTTGTGTGGTAAGGAACAGTGTTACCCTGGGTCCCATGACTCTGACTGTGTCTTGCACAGGGCTTGGCCCTCGGCTAGTCTCCAGGAGATTTTGTTTGCCCCCTGCTCCAGATACACCACCAGGCTTTTGGACTTCCAGCCCTTCTCACCATAGCCAGGTTATCAAAAGTGTGATAGGAGGGTCTGGGGTTAGCTCAGTTGATAGAATGCTAGCCTAACATGCTCAAAGCCCTGGCTTGGTTCCCTTGCATTGCATAATCTGGCTGTGGTGGCATATGTCTTTAATTCTAACCCTGGCAGGTACAGTCAGGAGGGTCAGGCCAAGGCTTGAGGCCAGTCTGAGATAGATAGACGTGTCCAAACAATAACAACATAGGAAGGAAAAGAAGAGAAGGTAGTGAGGATGGGTCGGGATGGGGTAGACGGTCAGGAGCAGCATCTGGTGCTCACTTTCCATCCTTCCCACCTTGTTTGGCACAAGGTCCCTTCTTCACTGCTAGGTGTCCCACGAGTATGCTGACTAGCTTTTGGTCAACTTGATAAACTTGGGAAGAATGAACCTGTACTGAGAAAATGCCTCCATCACATTGGCCTATGGGCAAGTCTATAGGACATTTTCTTGGTTAATGATGGATGTCTATCCCACTGTGGGCTGTTGTGCTGGGTGGGTGGTCCTGGGTGGTATAAGCCAAGCTGAGCAAGCCTTGAGGAGTAGTACCCAGTGAGCAGCATTCCTCATGGCCGCCATTTCAGTTCCTGCCTCCAGGTTCCCTCCCTGAAATAAACCCTTTCCTCCACAAGTTGCTTTTGGTTATATTCTTTATCACAATAGAAAGTGACACAGGACAAAAGGCTTTCAGGGCGACTCCTGTCTCCACCTCACACCCCTTCATCGGGGTGCAGGGATTGCAGATTCATACTGTGCACCCAGCTGCACTTGGTCCCGTGGATCCAGATTCAGGTCCTCATGCCCACATGTCAAACACTTTATCCATGGAGTGCTTTGTCTGCATTTATGTCTGTGCATCGTGTTTGTACCTGCTGCCCTCAGGGGCCAGGAGACGTTGTCAGATCCCCTGGAATTACAAGTGGCTGTGAGCCTTCCTGTGGATGTTGGAAACAGAACCAGATCCTCTGCAAGAGCAGCCAGTGCTCTTAACCACTGGGCCATCTCTCCAGCCTCTACCACCTCCCAGTATTTCAAGGAGGAGGAGGAGGAGGAGGAGGAGGAGGAGGGGGAGAACTCAGTACTAACTCATTAGATTCCACTAAAAGTAACAAGGCCACCAACTCCTTACAAGGATTCGGGAACTTGTGTGGCAGAGTAAAGAAGCTCCAGCCATAACAGAGGACACATGTACTTGGTTTTTCTTTTATTCTTTGGGGGCCCACAACTCAGGTTCCAAATAAATCACACATGCAGTCTTACTCTTTCTTATGAATGCTGGGCCTTAGCTTGGTTCACTTCTAGCCAGCGTTTCTTAAATTATCCAGTCTACCTTTTGCCTCTGAGCTTTTTACCTTTCTTATTTCCTGTCTGTTCGTGTGTGTGTGTGTGTGTGTGTGTGTGTGTGTGTGTGTGTGTGTGTATTTTATTTGTGTGGCCGGCCCCTGGAACCCTCTTTTCTTTTTCTCATTCTCCCTCATGGTTTTTTTTTTATTTATTCTGTCTGACAACCCTGCCTATTTCTCTCTCCTGCCTCACTGTTGACCATTCAGCTCTTTATTAGACCAATCAGGTGTTTTAAACAGACAAAATAACACAGCTTTACAGAGTTAAACAAATGCAACATAAAAGAATGCAGCACATCTTTGCATCATTAAACAAATGTTCCACAGCATAAACAAATGTACCACATCTTAAACCAATAATATTCCACAGCAGACACAGCAGAAGATACAGACCATTGGAAGGGGTTCCTGTCTTAAGTTCTTTCCCTGTTTCTGATGAAATGTTCTAGAAAAAGTGCTTAAATGAGAAAGAGTCTATTTTGGCTCTCAGTTTAAAGATTAAGTATATCATTTTATCAGGGGAGCAGGGTGGTTGGAGCCTGAAGCAGCTGGTCACATGGCCTCCACACTCAGGAGGCAGGAAGTGATGAGTGCATGTTGCTGTCTGTTTCCTTCCTCCATTTGTGCAGTCCAGGGTTCCAGCCAGGCAATGGTTCCACCTACAGTATGTGGGTCCCCCCACCCCACTGCAATCAAGGTAACCACCACTGGTGTGTCTCCCAGTGAGGCTAGATTACGTCATAGTTGTCAACACTACCCACCACAGCTCTCAACAGTCAAAGAGGGGAGATTCGAACACCAAGATAGCAATGTTAACAGTAGATACTGACCTCGAGGAGGAAAAGTAGAAGAACCCAGATTTCAAAGATTGGCTGTAGTATAAGTGCACTCATACGACTCCAGAAAAGGCAGAAATGTAGGGACAGAAAAAGATTAGTGGGGGACAGAAATAGAGAGAGGAGGGATCTGATCATAAAGAGATGCATAAAAGGTGTTTGGGGGTGAAGTAACTGCTCTATTTTGTGACCAAAGTGCTTCTTATATGATAGTGAATGTTTGTCAAAACTCATAGAATTGGACACTGAATGTAGTAGCACACACCTTTAGTTCCAGTGCTCAGGAGGAAGCAGCAGGCGGATCTCTGTGAATTCAAGTCTAGCTTGCTCTACATAGTGAGTTCCAGGCCAGCCAGGGCTACACAGTAGAATCCTGTCTCAAAAACAAAGAACAATAAAAGCCCACAAAAAAAAACCCTATAGACCTCCAGTCACCAGAGTGTGAAGTTTACTATATGTAAATGATTTTTTTCCCAAATGACATTTTAATTTATCTTGTGTACATGTGTCTGAGTATGGGAACCAATGTGACATGGTGAGTGGAGGCCAGAGAACAATGTGTGGGAGTCAGCTATTTCCTTCTCCTGTGTGAGTCTTGGAGACAGAACTCATGTCTTCAGGCTTGGTGGAAGCACCTTTACCCACTGAGCATTCTTGCTGGTCCCTGAATTTATATTTTTAAAAAATCCACCAGAATGTAGAGGCTCAAACAGAGTACCAGCCTTTACAAATGAACTCACCATAAAAGAGTCACTGACAATGGTGGGAACAAGCCTACTGGGTGCCTTTGGGAAGTGGGCTCCCGAGCTGAGACTGTGAGACAAAAAACACCTAGGAAGGTTGTACTGTTAGTGTGGGTCTCATAGGTACTGCCTAGCAATTCTACAACTACTTGGTGTGTGTGCTAGGACAGGACAGGCATATAAACATGGGTATTGGGAGCCTAGTTTCTCACTGCCAGTGGATAAAAAAAGCAACAAAAACACAAACACAAACACACACACACACAAAAAAACCCAACAACAATAACAAAAAACACCCTGTAAATTAAAAGGAAGGTGATTAAAAAAAAAAATCCTATACGGATATGGACATGTCCACATGGATTATTTTAATTTACATTTAAGATTTTGAATTTTCACAGAGAAACATGTATAAGCAGCCAGACGGATATAGATTTGGGGATGCACGATGGTTACCTTAGAGACTGGTTTTCCTGGTTTGTTCTCTGAGGGCTTAGAAGCCATACCCTCAGTCACAGGATGTATAACTACTGCTCAGATTTTCATATCTAAAAAGGAGGAGTCAAACTTGGAGAAGTAGGTAATTCCAGGTTTGAAAGAGGGGAGACACAAAAGCTTGGAGCATCTTGAAGGATCAGAATGGGTGCATTTCCAGAGAGGGACTGGGGGTGTAGATGCTCCCTATTATCCCAACACACCAGAGACTGAGATGGTAAATTCAAGGTCAAATGAGGCTGCACACTGAGACTATCTCAGAAAATAAATAAATAAAAAAAAGAGGTGGAGATCCACAGCCTGAAAATTAGCAATGAGAGAGCTAGAATAATTTGGATGAAGTAAATAATGACAGCATGTAAAATGCCCGGGACCGGAAATAAGTTAGCTTTATAAGTTTTTTGAATATTTGCATTTATATGATGAGGTGTCTTGTGGCTAGACTGAGACCAAACAATATATACTTATGCTCACTGTATGCCATATATATATATGTATATATATATATGTATATATATATATATATATATATATATCCTGAGGTTAATTTTACATAACAGTTGATTTTACACACATAGGGACACACTCATACAAATGAATGGTAATGGTGAGTTGGCTCAGTGATTAAGAGAACAGGTTTGATTCTCAGCACGGAGTGGCTCCCAACTGTCTGGAACTCAGGACCAGGGAATTCCATGCCCCTCTTCTGCTCTCCACAGGCACCAGACCTGCACATACCACACATACATACATGTGGACAAAACACTCATATACATAAATCTTTAAAAATTTTGAAAATAATAAATAATAAAATAAATCTTAAAAGTCAACAGTATGCCCTCCTGGCAGGATATATGTAAATTCCAAACATATTTTGTTAGATTTACACAGAATCATTTTACTTTTGGGAAGAAGGACTAATAAAGTAGTATTTATAGTTGCAAATGCCAGTTGTTTATTATGGTGTTTTGGAAATCAATAAGCTTTGGTGTGTTTATATTATAGCCTGTATCCTTGCTATAGTCATTTTATAGTTCAAGGAATTTTGCTACGAATTCCTTGAGGTTTCCTGGAGTGGGGAGTGGTAAGAGCACTGGTTGTCTGAGTTCAGTTCTCATAACCCACATGGCGGTTCACAACCACCTGTAACTCAAGTTGTGCTCCATTTCATGGGCGCACATACATACACATGCATGCAGGCAAAGCATATCTACACATAAAATAAAACAAATCTTATAAAAATTTATAAGGGTGATGGTGGGTGAATGCCTTTAATCTCAGCACTTAGGAGGAAAAAGAAGTTGGATCTCTGAACTTGAGGCCAGCCTGGTCTACAAAGTGAATTCCAGGATGGCGAGGACTAAACACAGAAACCCTGTCTTGAAAACACTGCCTCCCCAAATAATTTTTTTCTTAATTTAAAAAAATTTGTTCTTCGAAACAAAATTTCTCTGTGTAGCCCTGGCAGTCCTGGAACTCATATGCCACCTTTAATCTCAGCACTTGGAAGGCTGACTTGCTCACAGCCAATCAGAAGAAGACATTTTCTCCATTGAGGATCCCATTTCTGGAATGACTCTAGCTTGTGTCAAGACGATAAAACAAAACACAAAAGCTAACCAGCAGAGTCAGGAAGCAGAAAGGGAACAGGAAGTGAGCCTAATTATAAAACCTCCAGGTACTGTGGATTGGTTAACAGCACTTCCTGCTCCTGAGGAGGGCTTCAGTTTGATTCCAGACACTCACAGCCGACAGCTGACAAACACCTGTAACTCCAGTTCAAGGGAATCGGATGCCTTTGACCTCTGTGGTCATTGCACACAGATACACCTACACACACTACGCATATCTACATATATCCCCATGAGCATACACATTATTAAAAATAAATGACTAGGCATGGTGGTGTGCACCTTTAATACAAGCATTTGGTAGACAGAGATAGACAGATTTCTGTGGGTTGAAACCCAGCTTGGGCTCTATAGCAAGACCCTATCTCAAACAAACAAACAACAAACAAACAAACGAGTGAGTGAGTGAATGAATGAATGAATGAATTTTCAAAATCTAAAAGCAGTACAAGAGAATCCAATACCCATATTCAGCGGCTCACTTCCTCCGGAGAAACTCCACCTCCTCCAGGGTTTGCAGTTTTCTAAAATAGCGCCACCAACTGGAGATTAAGTGTTAAAACAACTGTGTGGCGTATCTACCATCTTCTAAAACACCTGCTGCCTTTTGGACGTGTGATTGGGGTTGCGAGGCAGCCATTCTCCTCCCCTGTGGGTTCTCTGCTCCAGCATCCTGGCCTGCAATGCCCCAGCTCTACCCGCACCTGGCCCTTGTGCTGGAAGCTCACTGCAGCTGTGATGGAAATGTCTAAAAGAAGGATGTCTATTTTGGCTGATGGTTTCAAAGGTTCCAGTCAGTGGTGTACTGGTTCTGCTGTTTCTGTGCTGGGAGAGTATCATGTGGAAGCATGGTAGGGTGGAAATGCTCACCTCATGTCAGGAAGCAGAGAGAAATGGGAGGAAAAGAGAGGAAACTTCCAAGACTGTTTCCCCAACAAGTGACCTACTTACTCCAGCTAGGCCTGCCCCTGGGGTCGCCACATCCTCCCAATAACAACTGTTGGTTTCACGTGTGAGCAGAGACACACACACTTGTCCTACCAAGGCCACACGAGGGTTTATTTAAGAGAGTTCCCAGGCAGGTACAGAAACAGAAGCAGGACAGGAGAGGAGAAGAGAGCAACCAAAACGTAGCGTCTCTTTTTTAAGAGAAGGGGTGTGCACGGATTTACGCAGCCACGCCCAGGGGCGTGCCTCCAAACGAGGTGCATCCTAGTAGAGCCATGTTGGCTCAAGCACATGGAGTGCCAGGAATACTTACAACAACACCGCTATGATTTTATGCATGGATCAAGCCACTGATGAGGTTACAGCCTTTTTAGTTCAGTCACTGAAAACAATAGTACAGTCCTGTATTAGAGGTATAGGTACTCCAGTTGGGGACCAAGCCCTTTGAGGGGACACTTCAGATCCACATCAGAACAGGCTGTTTCCAACATGGCTGCTGTCACAGTTACTTCTAAAAACACACTCATATCCTGACTCATTCTCATCACATTGGCACAGGATCTGAACTTGCATGATCCAGAAAAGAAATGTGAGTTTCATCTTCTGTGTCTTTGAATTTCAGATGGGAACCTGGGGACATGAAAGACTGGTGTACCAGTGCACAGAGGGACAGACTCTGCTCAGTTCCGATGTTGCAGGGCAGGTCTCGGAGGAAGGAGTCATTGGCCTCCCTGGTTGCCTGAAGCACACAGAGGGAGTCTCACATGACCCAGCCATCCTGAGACTCCTAAGGTTCTGACGTCCTCTCATCAGTAAGTTTAGGGAGGAGAAGGCAGGTGTGATGTGAAATGAGGAAGGATGGGGTCCTGGGATTGATCAGGAAGCTCTGGCCCTGCAGATCAGGCTCAACCTCTGGATCTCCACTTCTTGCCAGGGATGTGATCTTGGGAGTTTGTGCTCTTCTACACCTCAGCTCCCTCACCAATGAGGCAGAGATGAGAAGATCTCCACGGTGGGCTGAGGCGTATCTTACTGGTAGTGTTTGCTAGGTGTGTGCATCCTGGCTTCGGTCCTTATTGCAAAACAAAACAGAATGTCTGTTTCCTGGAGTTGTTCAGCAGTTTAAATACTGAATGTGAAGTTCTTCAAATTGCCCAAGAAATCTGAGTTTCCTGATGCAATCATGTGACCATCGCTGTCCATCAACACTCCAGGGCAGACAGAGTTAGGTCTCTTACACTTAAGGTCTGCAAAAAGTATTCAGACCTGGCTATGAATGGGCTTGGGGTGGGAAGGTAGACTTGCCTAGCATGTTTCAGGTCCTTGGTTCTATCTCCAACATCCCATAAAACCGGGTGCAGTCATACATGTCTATAATCCCAGGTGTAGTCATGCCATTAATAATCTCAGCACTTGGAAAGTAGAGGCAGGAGGCTCAAAGGTTAAAAGTTATCCTTGGCTACAAAGCAAGATTGAGGCCAGCCTGGGCTACATGAAACCCTGGACCTGCCTATAGAAGGAAAATTAAAACTTCATTATTTCAAGTATAGCCACTAAAACTTGCTCCTTTCATTTTAGAAAAACATGTTCTAGAAGTTCTTTACTAAAGGGCCTCTGTGGTCATGGTGAAAGAAGCCCCAGGGGAAACATTAACACAGGTTTGTTGTAGTTTGGGAGTCTCGTCCACCACCTAATTGAATAGTCTGCAAGAATCGCCTTTGTTACCAAATATTCCACCCACAGAATGGTTCGCTAATGTGGTCCAGAGGATACAAAGAAAATGTTAAATGCTTTAACTTTTTGTTTTTAATCTTAGAATTTGAGCCATGCTGGCTTTGGCCAAAGTACAGTGGGAAGGAGACTCATGTCTTGGTGTAATTTGACATAACAGGGGCCTGGGGTGGGGGGTAATAATGTGTAACAAGTGTGTCTTCATTGATTGGTGCCATTGGTTTGGGGTGATGGCTATGAAGCTGCTGTTTTTAGGCTTATACTTCCCTTGGCTGGCTGAACATTGACATCCTGCCTTTATTTTTGAGCCTCTAAGGCAGGAAGCCTAGCATCTAGAAGTACAGGCTCTGCTTGTATCCAGCCAACCAACCAACCAACAAAATGTTTAGTGACGCTGAATCTCCTGACGTTCTCAGTCTATTTCCTTGGTTTCTCTTATACCATGAAAGCTTGAAATATCTGTACAGGAAACTGGTGTCCCCCCTGGAGCTGGTCCTGCAGAGGCCACACAGAGTCAAGCTTTACAGCCTCATTTGATTGTTTTTCTATTGAGAAATGTCATCCTTCTTAGAGTGATCCTAATTTTGTGGCAAAGATGTCTTACATTTTAGTGAACAGTAATATAAGCAACGGTGTCTTCTTCTTCCTGCCTCCCACAGAATGTGCTTGACTCTGGACAACCTCACCTTTCTCCTTCCACAGGACATATAAACACAGCCGAGTTTCCAAAGTTTCCTGGGACCTATCGCTATTCCTTAGACACTGCTTCTCCCCCTGTAATCTGCCCAGTAGGCATCTTTTGTTCATTTGTCACATATACTGAATACCCACTGTGTTAGGTGGCTCAACCCAAGGAAGATCTGTGTGTATGTAGGTGCACCATGTGCATGCACTTCCCATGGAGACCAGAAGAGGGCATCAGAACATCTGAAACTTGAGTTAGAGATGGTGTGAGTTGCCCTATGGATGCTGGGAACTGAACTTGGGTCCTCTGGAAGAGCAGCAAGTGCTCTTTTCTACTGAGCCATCTCTCCAGACCAGCTCTCTCCCTACTACTTATAGGAGAGAATACTTCGAAAGGACAATTTAAAACCGACTAGTTTTGTTTTGTTTTGAGACCGTCTTGCTCTGTTGCTCAGGCTGGGTTTAAACCTGTGCTTAACTGATCCTCCTGCCTCAGCCTCCGGAGGAACAGAAATTCCAGGCATGGACTCTGCAATACCTGTGCAGTATTAGTGTATGTGTTTGCAGGTGTGTGCTCCTATCTAGAATACAGTATCTATTGCTGAGATAAAACATCATGACATAAAAACAACATCTCAGGGAAGAAAGGGTTTATTTCAGTTCCATGTCACAGTCCATCATTGAAGGCATCAGAACTTGCCTCTAGGACTCTGCAGAGGTCATGGAAGAGTTCTGCTCACTGACTTGCTCACTAAGGCTTCCTCATCCTGCTTTCTTATATCACCTAGGACCACATACCCAGGAGTAATACCACAGTGAGGTGGGCCCACCAGCTTCAATTAGCAATCAAGAGAGGCTTGATTACCCAGGTCTGTCCACAGGTCAATCTGATGTAGGCATTTTCTCAACTGAGCTTCTTCTTCCAAAGTGACCCTAGCCTGTGTGTGAAATTGACATAAAAAAAAAAAACCAAAACAAACAAATAAAAACTAGTCAGCACAACCCCCGTGTGCTTGTGGAGGCCAGAGGAGGACATGGGGTATCCTGCTCTACCACCCTGCCCATTCCCTTGAAATAGGGTCTTGTACTGGACCCTGAGCCAGGCTGGCAGCCAGAAATCCTGCCTCCAACCTGCACAGGGTTGGGGTTACATGCATGCCCATACCTGGCTTTTTTTGTGTGTGGGGGGATTTGAATGTAAGAGCTCCCATTTATGCAGCAAATTAAACCATCTCCCCAGCTGTCAAGGCAGACTGTTTGTAGGAGAGGTATGTATAGTACAAGCATGAGGCTGAGCACCTAAGGGATGCCTTCCTTCCCTGGCCCTTAGCCAGACCTGTGGAGAGGGAATAGCTGGAAGACAGAGACATGATGGCATGCCGTAGAGTTAGCCAGAGATTTGACCTCTGGCTGTTTGTGGGGAGAGAGAGCCTGAGCCTCTGCACTGCGACAGCTCTGGGTAAGGTAGGGGACAGTGCCAAAAGAAATGGTTGGCTACTGTACGCTGGGGGAGCAATGGGCACTGAGCCGCCTGGCAGAGATCAGGCCGCACTGCTGCTTCCCTCGAGGGAGAACTTCTGCTCCCAAGAGCCCTCGCAGTACAGGGTGCAGTGTGGAGCTGTGGGTGTGCCCTCTGAGCCAGGCACCCACTATCTCAGGGAGTTCAGCTTGCCCCTTTGCAGAAGGAATATCCCAGCTGGACCTGTAGACTCTTTATATCCCCTCACAGAGAGAGAGCCTCACCTGAGTATCTAGCCATCTTCCCACTACTTGCTGTAGATCACTCTGACTAATTGCACAAGGCCTTGGGAATTGGCTAGAGTATAGATGATGGGGAGGCTGGGGACTGGGGGCCCTGTCTATGTAGCTACAGGAGGTGATATTGAGGTCATGGCTTCACCCCTGTAAATAGCTCTTTCTTGTGCTCTGTAAGGAAGCCCAGTAAACCCAGCCAGCTCCCCACAGTCAGCTGGTAGACTTGTGCCTCACTTGGTTTGTGACTGGGATCTTAGGAAGAGGGACAGACATTGTTTATGTCTCATTTTGAGAAGAAATTTTAGCAATAGAAGTGTAACCCGGAGTGGAGGAATTACCATGGAGCAAGTTCCCCACGGTCCTGTAAACCCCCTCCCTCCCCCATGTTCTGGCTGCCAATTCTGGGGGTCTCTTGGTGTGGTGATATATTATGTACCTAATAAAGTCTGCTTGAAGATCAGAGGACAGACTCAGCCACAAAGTTAGCCATAGAGGACAGACAGTGGTGACACACGTCTTTAATCCCAGCACTAGGAAGTTTGAAACAGGAAGTGACGTGACTGGGCAGAGAAAGAAATGTAAGGCGGGAGGAAGCAGGATCTTCCTCTTTCTGCTTGAGGATTCAAAGATGTGAGAAATGGCTGTGACTTGTTCCTCTGTCTCTCTGATCTTTTAGCATTTGCCCCAATATTTGGCTCTGGGTTTTTATTATCAATACCAATTAAGATTCATGTAACACCTTGGCATGCTTCTCAGAAGATCCAGTGGGGAGTGGAGGCAGGTCTCCACCGCTCACAGCCTCAATCCTCTGAGCACATCCTAAAGCTGGCCTTTCCCTCTTCCGTACCTCGCCCTTCCTGCTCCTCACTCCTTCCTCCAGATGTTACTTCCTGAATATAACACCTGCTTCCCAATCCTGTCTCAACGCTCCATTTCCAGGACAACTCTGATCAAGGCAGTCTCTTGCTCAGAGCTCCAGACACAGACCTCTTCCCAGGACTCTCACCAGACCTACCCTTCTCCCTAGGTTCTCCTTCACCACCTCAACCTGGTAAACTAGCTCTCTGTGTTCTCTGTACCCTCATCCATGACCTCCAGACTGTAGGTCAGGGAAGTGCATTAGCCTACAGCCTCCTTGCCTTGGCCCTTGCTCTTTGCCAATCTGGTGTTATCAGGATATTTTGGTACCACACATTTCATGTTCACCAAACTTGGAAGAGGAAAGAGGTGGTTATAATCTATGATTCCTCATGAAGTTGTTGCTCTAAGCGAATGCTGCCACTGACAACACCTTCCCCCAAAAACACGCGCGCGCGCCCACGCGCGCGAACACACACACACACACACACACACACACACACACACAACAAGCCCCACAGAAAAACCTCTCAAGTTCTATCAGGGTAGTCAAAACTATGAGTCTGAAAGACTCATGCACTGAAAGAAAGATTGGGAAAGGTATCAGAGTGTCAGAGGCATTGCATTCTCTTCATATTTTGGGGACTTGAGCATCTGTAGAAAGCAGGGCATGGACAGTGGCTTCTCTGGTGAGCCCACTCTGGTCTCTCCTGGCCTACCCACTCCCCTTATTTTGTTTATCATCAGACCACTTGTTGGGAAAGTAGCAGGCATGCTGGGGAAATGCTTTTTCTGTGGTTAGCAAATGCTTGCTGAGCATGCACTTTCTGCAGACCCTCTCAAGGGTCTACCTGGGCATAGATGCCTGGCAAGCGATTCAGCCTCCTTCTCCAGTAGCTGCTCACTCTGGCCTCCATTGGACTCCCCAGGCTCCCCAACATCCGTCACCATCATTCCCTTTCTTCCTTAGGTGAGCCTTCCATTTGGTGGCCCTGAGTGAGGGCACTTCCCCCTCCTTTCCTAGTTCCTGGCTAGCTCATATGATGTCCCCACTCTCACCCATTCCAGCCACCAGTCTGCTGGCTACCAATTTCCCATGAAAGTTCTACAGTATCTCTCTCACAGAAACACCTTCTGCAGAGGAGATGGCTCAGTTGTTAAGAGCACTTGCTACACACACGCTGGTGTGGTGTCATATACCTTGAATCCCAGCACTGGAGAGGCAGAAGCAGGTGGATCTCTGAGTTTGAGGCCACCTTGGTCTACAGAGTGAGTTCCAGGACAGCCAGGACTGCACAGAAAAATCTTGTCTCAAAAAAAAAAAAAAAAAAAAAAACAAATAAATTGTCAATCAGCCACTTGCTGCTAGAGGATTGAGGTTTGGATCTCAGGTACCCACAGCAGATGTAAAACCACCTGTAACTCCAGCTCTAGGGGATCCAGCATCTTCTATCCTCTATGGACACTGCATATGCAAGATGCACATACATATACCCAAGTACACACATATAGACAAAATAAATACATCTTAAAACAACAACAAAAACCTACCTCTCCCTTCATGTCTCCATTTCTGTTTCCGGAAACTACCTCAGGACACATATCAGGTACCAAATCTAGAAACCCTTTGGGAACATCTTTCCCCACATAGATTCCTGCTGTAACCCTCCTGGCTGGGCTGGTTATTTATTGCAGGATTCTACCGTTCCTGGTGTTCAGCACCATTTAGGTGGAGGTTCCATTACAGGCATTTTGAGGTGTTGGAGGTGTGGTTAACCCAAGTCCCTGCTTGTATTATATGATGCCTTTTCACCAGCCAGCACAATCTGCCGTACTTATTTCATCTTCCAGATGTATCCAAATCCAGATGCCTTCGCTCAGGCAAGCATTCCTACCCAAGAATGCTGTCCGCCCAAGAATGCTCATGAAGTTTTGTCATTTACAAAGTCCAGACTTGAGAACTAACCAATTAATGTTTTGATTAAAAAAATTACAAAACCCTTAATGTTCTAAGTAGGTTTATTACTTTCTTTTGGAGGAGGGGAGGAAGGCTGTATTCCTATCCATCCTTGGCTGTGGCTGACTATGGGTGGAGCATGCCTAATAAACCCACTTTCTGAGAAGTAAGTTTTCCATAGGGCTTTACAGAGGATGGCTGCCTCCTTTGTGTGTGTTTTAATCACTTGAAAATATTTGTTTTATGCTAATAGGTGTTTTGCCTGAATGTCTGTGCACCACATATATGCAGTACCCGAGAAGGCCAGAAGAGGGCACTGGATCCCTTGGGACGAGAGGTTTGTGAGCCACCACGTGGGTGCTGGGAATTGAACCGGAACTTCTGCTAGAACTGCAAATGCTCTTAACTGCTGAGCCATCTCTCCAGCCCTGTAAATACGAGAGCTTTTACTCACTGTGCATTTTTTTTCTTCTGCTGTGTGTTTTTCCTACATAAGAACTGCTGTTATTCTTTGCAATCTCTTCACCTTGCTATTTTCAATAACTGATTTTTTTTTTTTTGAGTGTCGTCAGAAAACATGTACTTATTTAAATAGTGTAGGCCGTGTGACATTTCTGCAGTCCTTTCTTCTGGAACTACAACAGGACACAGTAGGTGTCCTGTTCACTTTACAACGGAGGAAACAGGCTTGGAAATGACAAGCTTCGCCCTGGTCCTCATAATTGGCAATGCAATGCCATCTTCCCTGGGAACGGACTAAACTAGGGCCTGAGATCTGGTTTCTAATGCCAGTCCTGCTACCAGCAGCCCGGTGACCTCAGAGACAGGGCCAGCTTTAGTTTATCAGTCACTCCCGAGCTATTTCCACCAGTGTGATTTGATTCAGGTGAAGAGAATGAAGCTGTGTGGAAGGGTGGGGTGGGACAGATCAGGGTTGGGGTGGGACAGCGAAACATGGAAGGCTTCCTGGAGGAGGGGTGATAAAGAAGCGCGGAAAGAGAAGAAAGAGAGAGGCTGCAGGGGCGCAGATGGAGCAGGGTAGCAGGGAGCACCCCAGCCTGTCGGCGAGGAGCCTCAGTCTTAGGTCCGCTCGGGTCCCGGGTCGCTGGGAGGGTCCGGACGCAGACCCGCCTGCTCCTCCTCCCGGGAGGGCGGGCGGGGCGGGGCTGGCGCGGCCTCCTGGCGACGCGGCGGCCGCTGCTGTCCGGCCCGGCTCTGCGGGCTGCAGCGGGAGCGGGACCCGGGAGGCACAGGCGGTAAGTGATCTCGGAGCGGGAGCGGGGAGGGTGTGCGCGGCCCGCCGGGGCCCAGGTGCTGCCCCGGCCGGCGAGGGGCTCGGGCTCCTGCAGGTTTGCGCAGTGCTAGTCTAAGCGTTGGTTCCCGGATCCCGGTGCGGTCGCCGCAGTCTCCGGGGCTGGAGGTGCGCTCCTGCCTCCTACACCGCGCCCTGCACCCCAGACGTGCTGAACCTGTGCAGGGCTCCAGTGACAGCTGCGGGCGATCCACACGGAGCACCGCATTCCCGCCCTTCCCTGCAGTGTTTGATCTTAGCGAGCTCTTGAAGACCATTCCTTAAACTGAACAGGCGGGTGGTCGCTCCTCTGTCCTGGCCCGCGCGCCATCGCACGGTCCAGGCAGGTTACTCCGAAAACCCTTACCCCACAAGAGCACTTTTTTCCTTTTGCCTTTTGAGGGACTTTTCCAAGTTGCATCACCTTTTGGCTTCTAGACAGGTGCCTGGCTGTGGTGTTGGACAGAGAATTTTTAAAAGAACTTTGTGTATTTACAATGTGCGTGCCCCTTCACCCCAAGAGCCCTTCAACACCGAGTACTCTGCTCAAAATACGGGAGGAGTTCTTTTAAAGGTGACCTGCCTCGCAAACCAGGCTACGCATCTGCTGAGATTTATAAAAACCTCTCTCCCCCGCCCCCCGAAAAAAAATAAGATCCTCACCTTCGTACCCCCTGCCTACACCCTGATTCCAGGGGTCTGGGGGGGGACAGCCGGTGGGAACATTTAAAAAGCTCCCCACCCCCCTGCGTGGTTCTGGGTGCCGTCTGATTTGGAACGCACAGCGCTCCCTGGGGAAAACCCATTTGCTTGTGGCGCTCAGACTCCTTACCCACCTCTCCACCAGGGGGACATGGGGACGCCGCGTGCCAACCTTAGACCGCAGGTGGAGCCTTAAAAAAAGTTCCCTTTGTTCCTAACTCTGTTTACAGTAAATATTTCCAGGAGCACTTTCTACCTAGGAGGTTTGAGTGTGGGCATTAAAATCTCAAGTCCTTGCCAGAGTCAAGGTTATAACACAACACAGGGTTGTCCTACCAGGGAAAAAAAGTGATTTGGAAAGGATCTCAGATGAAAAGGAGAGAACGAACATTCAGGATTTGGTGAGTTCAGGTAGACTCCTCCTTACACATGCACACATAGAAATACTGGGTTTTGCATAAACATGAGAGCATTGGTTTGTTGCCTCCCCCTCCCCCAATTAGCGAGATCCTGAAGGCTTTGCACCTGGCCCTTGTGCCCACGTGTGTGCATTTGTGAGTTAGTTATAGCTGATGTGTGCTCCAGCTCTTTGGGGCAACCGTGTGTATGTTCCTTGATAGAATTACACTGGAGTTGGTGAGTTAGCGCTTCCAGTAGCATGGCAGAAGTGAGGTAGCCCCTCAGGCACCTGCCAGGTTATTTGAAAACCAATAGGGCAAAGGAAAAAGCTGAGCCTATGTTTGGATCCGGTGATTTTGGTCACATATGTTCTATCAACACAGTTGTTCCTAAGTTAACACTCGTCGATATTCTAAGCTAAGTGTTCCCATAAGTCTCTCCTGGGTATTAGAACTCAGTCACAGATCAGATTTTGCGCTTTCCTGAGATGCTGGCCTTGTGTATTGTCTTTTTGTAGGTATCAAAATGAGGTCCCTTTAAGGATGCCCTGGGGAGGGTGTTTGTTTTTGTTTCTGGCCTCTAACATGCTCCAAGGACACTGACTTTGAAAAATAAACAACGATAGTCTTGTTGGTCTGTCCTGTTTTCCTTTTCTCCAGATACCATACCCTGTCCTGCGTGAGCTGCTAGAGTTGTGACCGCTGGGGACTGTCACCGGCATGGCTGTGGCCCTGGCTTGGGAGTGGAAGTTATGTGGAGTGCATGGTGTCACAGGGTAGCCCCGACACCAAGTCTGTGTGTGTGTGTGTGTGTGTGTGTGTGTGTGTGTGTGTGTGTGTGTGTGTGTATGTGTATGCATGAGCATGTGCCAGTCCATCAAAATGCCTGATTGTAAACTCCTTTCTAGCTGGGGAGTAGATTTATCTAAAGATGCTCTCAGACTCTTGATATCTGAAAAATTGAGACTGGATAGTGGGAGCTGCCTGTGAGGCATGCAGTCTGGCCCTACCCTGTGTGTAGCTCGGTGTGGCCAGAGGCAGATTATTACAACACTTCTCACTCTGGGGTACTAGTTGTAGTGTTCTGATAGGATCAGAAGGAACTAAATGAAGAAAGCAGGAATGAATGAGTGGATGCTTTCCTTCATCCAGGGGAAGGGTGCAGCTTCCAGGAGAGGGAGGCTATGATTGTCCTGAGAGCTGTGAATGTCTGTTGTAACCAGCCACTTAGTATAATGGCTTCATTGCGCGCGCGCTCGTGTGTGTGTGTGTGTGTGTGTGTGTGTGTGTGTGTGTGTGTGTGTATGTGAGTATGAATGTGTGTGGTGTGTGTGTGTGTGTGTGTGTGTGTGTCCTAAGTTACTTTCTCATGAAGACAGAGTGAGGAATGATGGAATTTAAAGAGTTGCTTACATCTTTTCCTCTGAAACTCTTTATCTAAAAAATGATGTTAACCTTTTCAAAAGGTTAACACCAGCTAGGTGATCCCTTCCTCCCTCCCTCCCTCCCTCCCTCCCTCCCTCCCTCCTTCCTTCTCTTTGGTCCTGGCACTAAAGGGCAAAATATATATATAGAGAGAGGCTGGCACACAAGGAGAAAAATAAAGTTCAAGGGAGTTGAAGACTGTGTAATTTCCTGCGCAAAACCCCAGGCACATACTTTCTTCTATCATTTGGCATTCTTGTTAAAAGAAAGCATGTTTTGATATGAGGAGGTGGGGAGTGGAGAGGTGTTGATGCGGGTACCAGGACCCAGTGGTCTTTGTGAAGTGGTAAACTTGCCGGGGTGTTCAGTCAAATGTCCCCAGGGGGCTGGTAAAATGGCCCTTGCTGCCAGGCCTGACCACCTGAGTTTGATCCATAGAACCTACAAGGGAGAAGGAGAGAGCCAATGTTTTCTGACTTCCACATGCTCACCCTCCACTGCCTTGTTCCTTCGTGTGCCTGCTTCCTTAGCCAATGTTCCGTGTGTGTGTGTGTGTGTGTGTGTGTGTGTGTGTGTGTGTGTGTGTGTGAGAGAGAGAGAGAGAGAGAGAGAGAGAGAGAGAGAGAGAGAGAGAAGTAGGGTATGGGTATGGGAGCTGGGTCTTTGTATGTAGCCCAGGCTTATCTCCAATGGAGAGATTCTCCTGCCTTAGCCTCTCCAGTGTTTACTGCTGAGCCACATGAGAGATGGATGTTCTTTCTTCTTTGGTTACTCATTGAGCAACTATTTAAAAAGCCACTAATGCTGCAGATCTCTGCCCCACCTGCCAAGTTCTTGGTCAACAGGATAAAGTCCTTGCATGAGTATAGGTAGTGGGATCTGCAGACTGGGTTATGGTGACCTGGATATTGTGTAGGGCACAAGCTAACCTCGCCTGGCTCAGATTCTCCTGCAGTTCATGCATATGGAAGGTATAAGAAACACTTTCTGAGATTCAAGTTCCAGCTTTCGTCATTGGGACCTTGCATGGGATTTGAACCGAGTGACTAGTGGGACTGGAGGAGGGCAGGGCAGGCACCCATCACTCAGGAGGGAAGAAAGAGGATGCTGGCTCTGGTAGATGCATTTTGCTGGAGGGTTTCTAGGGAGCTGGAAAGTTTGTGTGAACAGGACAGGCCCACCTGGCATTGGTGGCTGGTGATGGAAGCTTAGTGGTCACTGCATCCAGAGTCAAAGCCCCCAGCTCTCAGGGTGGAATCTGGCCTCAGCTCAGCTATCCAGCATCAACTACTTTAACACACGGCTCCTGAGCTGCTGCTAGCCATGGCTCACTCACTCCTCAGTCTTCCAAGTAGTGCTTCATAGGCTCACATGCTCCCAGTTACTAATGCACAGGCTTGTCATCCAGTCATTCAGGAGGCTGAGTCAGAGCTCAAGGCTTCCCTGGGCTGAGATCAAGCTCAGGTTGGGGCAGCTTAAACCCTGTCTCTAAATCACAACAAAAAGTGTGCTTTTTTCCCCCCCACCAGACTAGTCTCAAACTCATTAGGTTGTTAGAATGAATGACCTTGAACTTACTAGCTGAACGTCCTAAATTCTGCAATTATTAGCAGACACTGTTATGCCCATTTATCTAGTGCTAGAAATTGAACTCAGAGCTTCATATATGCCAGGCAAACTCTACAAACTAAAGCCCAGCCCAGCGCTTACTGCTTATTGATCATATCCAAGTGACAGGCTGACACTTGGTACTTCTTTTCCTCTTCTCTGAACCCTGACACCCCTGGAGAATCCAGGTCCTGGGGTGGCTGAGTGGAAGTTTTTAAGCACTCTGATTTTCCAAGGAGCTCAGTTCTTTGCACAGCTGCTCCTTAAGGCAGAGCTGAATAAGACTGTGTTTTCAGGGGCTGGAGGGACAGTTTAATGGTTAAGAGCACTTACTACTCTTGAAGAGGATCTGGGTTGGATTCCCAGCATCCACACACCAGCTCACAACTGTGGAACTCCAGTTCCAGGGAATCTGACACAATCTTCTGGTCACTTTGGGTGGTGTACCCATGAGGTGCATGCATGAGGTGTACATACCTTCATGCAGACAAAATGCTCATACACATAAAAATAAGTGCATCTTTTAAAAAATTCTGTGCTTTTAGTGCCTTTCCCCTCCATAGCACAATCCCCTTGAGTTTGGATGGATTTATTGATTTCCTTCCTGGAAGATGTAAATGTCTCAAAGATCATTGTGTTGTTATGGACCAAGTGACTTTTTTTTTTTTTTTTACAATGGTCTTCCTCCATTTTTTTTCTATTTTAGAGGAAAGGCAGATTTGGCTGTTGGGAAGATTCTGAATGGGCTTGCTTTGGGTTTCTTCAAATTTTGCAAACCTCTGGGTTCTGGAAGTAACTGATCATTGGGTAAGAGTGAAAAGGAACTTGAGTGCTGGGCTTTCTGAGGTCCCGTGAGCATCTGCAGTCCAAGTCTTGTTCATGTGATGCATGCAACCAAAACAAAACTGGGCTGCCCCATAATTACTGTGAGCTCTTAAAATTGCAGGTAGTCGGGCCTCAGGCCTGACAGAACTGTCATTACTGATGATCGAAGAATAGATTTGCAAATGAGCTGCCACCATCATTACCATGGGCACACATAGGATTCCCACTCAGAAAGACAGGACTGCCAAGTGTACAGGATTACAACACAGAGCATAGACTATGAACTTGGACTAGGCTATCAGTTTGCCTGGCAATGTCTTTGTTTATAGGGCGGAGTTTATTCCCTATTGTCCAATCACAGTGATTTTCCTTGCCTTAGGTAAAGTATAAGATGGTTCAGAACATTATTTTGTAGGGTTTTTTTTTTTTAATCTGTAAGACCAATATTACTGTTATTATTGAGACAGACTCTCATGTAGCTCAAGTTACCTCAGATTACTGTGTAGCAGAATATGACTTTGAATTTCTGATCTTCCTATCTCTGCTTCTCAGACGATATACAGTACCATGCCTGGTTTATGCTGTGCTGGGCCCCTGCATGTTAGGGACACCTAACCAGCTGAGCCCAATTCCCTAGCCCTATTGGTAGCTTTTAGAAGGGATGGAGAAAGCTTGTTTTGAAGGTTTGATTTTCCTGTTTGCTTGTGAGGTCTTTATAATCATTCAGATTATAAAGGAAGGGGTGCAGCTGGAAAGTGGATAGTATCCTCATGTCCAGTCAAGTCTCAGAAGCCTTGGTGGGGGTGGGGGAGACTGGCTGAGAGCCATGATTACCGTCTAGGGATGAGCCTTAGAGGAACTGAGCTGGAGAGGTAGCTCAGTGGTTGAGAGCACTTGCTGCCCTTACAGAGGACCCAGGTTCAGTTCCCAGCGTTCACATGCTGACTCAAAACTATCTACAAATCTAGAAGAGATCCAGTGTCCTCTTCTAACACCCAAGGGTAACAGGCTCGAATGTGAGGCATCTATATAGGTAAAGTTCTCATACATGTAAAATAAAGTAAATGAGTTAGGTGAGGAGATACTTTTCTTGGGGAAACATAGGGTGGCATTGACTGAATTTATAATCTCCTTTGATTATGAATTTTTGGTTTCCGTCTAAGACATGTCCAGACCAGTTTAGACCTAAATGTTCTTGCCTTCCTGGGCCTCTTGTAAGCTTTGGGAAGTGAGGAGGTGAAAGAAAGTTGGGGTTGGGCAATTAAACTTGGCTTTTAGCTTATTATGTAGGACTGGCCTTCTCAGGGCATGGACACCTCTTTCTGAAGGCCTGCCTGAGTTAAGGTTTCTAGGTGCGAGGCAGCAGGGTAGGATATAAGGGGGGGGGGAGAAAGAGAGAACCATACAAGTTTTCCTGCTCCTCGAAGGTCTGTCCAAGACTAGGTCCTCTGCATCGGGGGTTCCAGTAACCCTGTCTGTCCGCCTTCCCTGTGTCTGTCCGCCTTCCCTGTGGCATCTCTGTGGAATAGTCTCCACCATCCTGTTCAATTAGTGAGCGAAAGAAGTCCATGGGAAATGAGACTTTGTCAAATTCGGGCAGCTTCTCAGGGATGGCGCTCAGGGTTTAAGCCTGGGCTTCTCACTAAGTTGCTCTCACTCACCCCTTTCACATGCACGGTTCTGCTCTGTTTCTGGCTAGTTTTCTCTCAAATCCTCTATTTCTTTAGTAAATAAATGCTTATATGTGTGCCTTTATGTTGTAGAAAGTTTCCGGGCCCATTTGGGCCCGGGGGTTTTGGAACCTGGTCCACGGAGGCTTTTGTCCCCCAAAGAAATGTATCAGACACTTATATACTTTATACCGTTTGGCCCGTGTCTTAAGCACATTACTAGCTAGCTCTTTCATCTTAAATCAACCCATTTCTACTATTCTACCTGCTACGTGGCCCGCCGTGGCTCACCTGTATTTCTTTACATGTCTGTCTTCTTCGGGGGGGTCTGATGGAGACTGGCTAATTCCACCCTTCTCCTACCTGCCTGTCCTCTGATTCTCCACCCACTTCTATGGTGCTCTGCATAGGCCAAAACAGTCCTTTATTTACAGCATACAGAGAGCATTTCCACCATATCTTTATTTATTATTATTATTATTATTATTATTGTATTGGTTTTTTGAGACAGGGTTTCTTTGTCCTGGAACTGGCTCTGTAGACCAGGCTGGCCTCGAACTCACAGAGATTCTTTCTCCTGCTTCTGCCTCTCGAGTGCTAGATTTAAAGGTGCCACTACTTCCCAGCCAGATTTACTTATGTACTCTTGATCAAGAGCTGGTTAAATCTTGGGATGTGGGCCCTCATTTTGCTATGGGCTAAGAGCTTGCTGGCCTCTGGTAGTTGCACTGGAAGCCCATTTGTCAGTCATTAGGAGTGGGGTTCTGAGGGAGTCCTCCTCATCTGGAGTTCCTTCCTCATCTGTAATGTGGGGCTCAGAGCCTATTCCTCCTTGCTAGGCAGAAGTAGCTAGTCACAGTGGGTGGCACAGAGTAGTGGTATTGATCCCCAGCTGCTGGAGGTCAGGGATGCTGCCACACATCTCCTTCAGTTCTAAGGACAATTGGTGGCTGTAGAGGATGTTGGATGTTGGGCTGAGCAGTGCTCCATTGAGGTGTTAGCTCAATTTACCATCTCTGGTCAAAGAGAGTTGCTAGTAAGTGATAAAGATCGTTGCTTTCCCAAGTAGGTTGCTAACAGTAGAATTTCACTTTTTATTGGCGCTTCTGGCTGGCTGTCAGGTGTCCCCCGAGTGGGAATAGCCAATTTACTCCCCACTAAACCCTCTTTAACTTCATTTGTAATTGCTCTCTCTATTTACATATAAATAACCCTGCTTCTAGCAGTGAAACCTCTTAACTACCTGGAGAGGTAGTTAAACTCAGCCCTGCCTGAGGAAGTGTCCAGGTGGAATGGCCTGGAGACTGGCTACAGGCATTAAAAGCTCATTAAAAGTGTGCACGCCTCTGTGCGTGCGAGCGTGTTCATCCTGTCTCATTTTGCCAGTTAATTTCAACTGTCAACTTGACACAATTTAGAATCACCTGAGAAGTGAGCCTTGATAAGGAATTATCTAGATCAAATTTGCCTGTGGGGATTGTTTTGACTATTCACTAACTGCAGAAGACCCAGCCTGTTGTGGGCCACACCTTTCTCTAGACAGGGGGCCTGAACTGTGTTGAAGTTAAAGCTAGCGGAGAGCGAGGGAGGACCCACACAGTTATTTTTCCTCAGCTCTTGGCTGTGGATATGATGCTGTAAATTCCTGCCTTGACGTTCCCACAGTGATAGACTAGAACCTAGAATTGTGAGCTGAATGGGAAAGCTGCCTATTCCCCTAAATCGCTCTAAGTTGGGGATTTTACCACAGCAACAACAATGAAGCCAGGACACTCACGTTGTTCTGAGAAGTAAATTGACTGTGAAGGTGCTAGTGAGATTCCAGGCTGTGCTTTTAAATTATTGTTGTTGTGGTGGTGCTGGGGGTCAAACCCAGAGCCTTTGCACATATTATAAAAGCATGCTGCTACCGAGCCAAACTTCCAACCAACTGGCATCATTCCCTCCTACAGGTGGTTTTGGAAGCCAAATGTTCATGAGCACATTAGCAACAGCTAAAAAGTACCCGGGTCTCATACTGGGTGGTAAATCTGCCATTCTGCCAACAGGTCTCACACTGACATGAGCAGACTGCAGGTCTGCCTGCAGGAGGCACAGTCCAGGGGTTGGAAGCATCAAGAGGGAGACGGTTGCTTGGCTACTGTATCCGTTTCACCTGCGGCTGTCCCTGTGTTTGTTGTGTGACCTCTTGTGTCTCAGTTTCCTCATTTGTGAAAATGATAACTCCTACCTGAAGATTGGTATGAGGGTTAAGACACCCTGGGGTTAGTCCAGAGGGAAGCCGGAAGCTTGGCTTAGTATCTGAGTTGTTAGTAAAGCAATATCCATTTTGCTTTGGTCTGTGGTGTGTGTATTGTATTGGTACTCAGGTAAGGGAGGGACTGCTTCTGGTTTGGGAGTCTCCCACTTTTTTTTTTTTTTAAAGATTATTTTATGTATGTGAGTGTTTGCCTGAATGTGTGCATGTGTACCACATGTGTGTGCAATGCCTGTGGAAGCCAGAAGAGGGAGTCTGATTTCCTGGAACTGGCATTACAGATGGTTGTGACAGGCCCTGTGGGTTCTGGAAACTGACCCTGGTCCTCTACTAGAGCAGCCAGTGCTTGGAACTGCTGAGTCATCATCTCTCCAGCCCCTGGGAAGTTTTTTGTTTGTTTTTTAAATTTAGATTAAATTTTTTGGTTTGTTTGGTAAAATACACAATATGAAAGTTACATTTTAGTGGGAAGGAGTACATTCACAGTGTTGGGCAACCTTCTTTACTATCTGATTCTAGAACTTTCCATTCCCCAAACAGAAACCCTGTACTTACATTTTCCCTGCCATCGGGCGATGGCGATGGTGGGCCTTCTTTTTGCCTCTGTAGAAATGCTTTTTCAGGAGAGTTCACAGACCTGTACTTCCTGCAGTATGTTACTTCCTCCTGTGTCTGGAGCCTTTCCTGACATATCTGGTCAAAAATCCTTCTTATAACCAAATCATTTACCGACCCTCTAGTACTTCTTACCAATATCTTTTGGGGGTTGCGGGTGAAAGTTGGAGGTCTCACATGTAGTCCTGGCTGGATCAATATGTCCATGAAGCTTGCTCCTGTATCTCAAGTGCTGGGATTAAAGGCATCCTGGCTCTCTGTAGAGTGTGTCCTTAAACCATCTCATCAAGCCTGTTCTCCCAAGTCACATCCTGTTGCAAGTTTTAAAATCCTCATCTTTAGTCATCTATTAGGATCCTTTTTGGCCATCTACTTTAATTTTTCCACTTTTCCCATCCCATACTTCCAATGACCCTTGACACGCTCAGTGAAATGAAGAGCTCTTGCTAGGCCCCCGGTGTGCCCAGGAATAGGTTTCCTTGGGTGTTTTATTTCTGCTGGAGATCACTCTGCAGGAACACACATGAGGACCCCTCCCCCCCATTGTGCTTAATTTCCCGAGACAGCATGGCAGCCTTTCAAAACAAGTGTCTGGGAGACACCCGCCAGGCCCCTTTATTCCTCTCTTTAAAGCTTTCCTGCAGGAGAAGTGACCCCCAATTAAAGCCATTTAATAAGAACCTCCTTTCATTTTAAAGCATTCTTGGGGCGTGTTTACACTGCCTGCCACCGAGGGTTTCTAAATGAGGAGCTGCAGAGTGAGGGATCCTTAACCCGTGCCTTTAATAATATCCTTTGCTTTAGACTTCAGGCGGAGGCCCTGGCAGATTTGTGCTTTTGTCAATGACCCAGACCTGAGGCTGGGAGGTGGGGGTGGAGAGGTGTGTGTGTGTCCCCGTCCGTCCGTCCGTCCGTCCGTCCTGTGAGTAGAGGTTTCTGCAGCCTCTGGAAGGAGGCTACCTTAGAGAAGCCTGAAGCTACATAGAGATAGAAAACTAGCTCCCTGGAGAGACGACTGTATGGAGCCGGAAGCTTCTCTAGGAAGGGCAGCTGTTCCTCAGACACCCCTTTATGTGTTCCCAGGGTGAAGGCTTCAACAGAAAGACATTTTTAAAAAACAGAAGAGCAGGTCAGCTCTGGGGGTCTGGGCTTTGGGCCCCACCTGACTGGAGGCTGTCTAGGCTGTGAGGGCTGGGGAGGCTCTGGTTTTTGTTTTTGTTCAGGAGAGGTGATGAAGAGGTGAGGGAAAAACAGTGGGCCACTGACTGCGTCACTTTGGCCAGACCCTTGAGAATATGGAGGGGGTGCTGGGGTGTGGGGGAGCCAGCCCTCAGACACAGTATGTTGTAGTCTAACCTTTTTGTTGTTTTGGACATCGTTCTGGTGCTGGGCCAGGACAGGAGTGACCACCCCAGTAAGTCATGGTTCAGGGTGGGGTCCACAGGCTGTGGGGTCCAGCCAGTCAGAGGTGGCTTTGCTCTGCCCAGGGTTGAGTCCTGGTGCCCCCTCTCCCCACCATTCTGAGACACATGTGCAAGGTGCTTACAGGCTTTTGGAGTCCGAGAAAGCTTCTTACTTCCAGAGAGCATTTTGCTTTCTTATCTGGTGGGCTTGTGGCATCTGTGGGACATGGTGGGTGTTACCTCTGGCTTCTGGGGAAAATATGAGGAAGCTCTGCCTGATCTCTGATCTGAGTTTCCGAGGTGGACATGCTGAGGACAATAAACTTTCCCCAGTGCCTTGTTTAAAAGGTTCCATGACTAAGGCTTATCAATGCGTGAGCATCCTGGCTTTCTGACTGGAGACAGACACTGGTAGCCAACAGGCTTCTTCTCACAAATTGACTTTTAGAGACAGTCACGGAGAAAAGTGTCCCATTTCCTGATGCAACCCAGAGAATGAGTTAGAGTACAGGGTTTTTTTGTTTGTTTGTTTGTTTTTCTCTGAGACAGGATTTTGATGTGTAGACGTGGCTCACTCTGTAGACCAGGCTGGCCTAAAACTCAAGAGAGCCCCGTGCCTCTGCCTCCTGAATACTGGGATTAAAGACATGTGCCCACCAATGGCCTGCTTAGAAATTTTTTTTTTTTATGCTTTATATTTAACACTTGGGCATTATTTTTTGGGGATGGATTTAGCTGTACTTTTAAGTAATCCCATGATATTTATCAACTGTACCTGGGTAATCAGGTTTGAGATTATCAGCATATGGAAGAGAATCCTAAAACAAGCAACAGAAGGCCCTGGCTAGGACAGTCTGAAACTTGACCTAGTGAAGGAAAAAGTCCCTCCCCCTTTTTAAAAAAATTTATTTATTATGTATGCAGTATACAGAAGAGGATACCAGATCTCATGATAGATGGTTATGAGCCACCATGTAGTTGCTGGGAATTGAACTGAGGTCCTCTGGAAGAACAGCCAGTGCTGTGTCTGGTTAATGTAAAGGGGAAAAACTCTGCTGTGAAATAAGGTCTTTTTTCTTTTTTTTTCCCCTCCCCTAGTACCTGGCACAGAGTGAGACACATTTGAAGAATGAATGGATGTTTAGGTCAAGCCCCATAGCAACCTTTATGAAGTGTACAGCCCAGCCTCCCAGCTCAGTTCATCAAGACAGTATGTCCTGTTGGAAATTTATTTAGCTTTTTTTTTTTTTTTTTTTTCCCTCTCTCAGGCTCTGTCCTCCTCATCTCCTGGAAATTTATCTTGCAAATAAAACTCAGCTGTCATTTCTGTTCTGCTCTGAGCTCTCAGACCAGTTCGTCTGTCCCACATGGACTGCTGTGGTGCTAAGGTCTACGAAGTAAGGCTGGAAAGGGGCTTTACAGACAAGGGTCTAACAAAATCTTCTTGTCAGTGGCTTGCAGGGTGGTGAGTTTATATTATGTGGCTTCTGGAAGTCTGTATCTTTTTCTCTTTTGAGACATGCTCTCACTTTATGTAGCCTTGCCTGGCTTAGAACCAGCTCTATCAGGTTGGCCTCAAATTCACAGAGATCTGCCTGCCTCTCCCCTTTTGGATACCCTGGAGCAGTAGAACAGAAAATGCTATCTTGATTGTATTACTTTGGTAATAAGAATGGAACTACAGTTGGAGAGATAGGAATCCTCCGTGTCAGTGATCAGTGTCTGTAGAAAAGTATGAATGGGACTGTTGGTGGGAAGAAAGTTAAATACAGCAGAATTCCTAGCATGAGTCTTCAGAATGGGAACACAGAGGCAGTGAGCAAGGCTCCTTCCTTCTGGGAGGGTGGATCATAGGGTAGTAGACTATTGAGTTGTGCAGTTCATCTTTTCCTTGCTCCAGCAATGACTTTCTGAGTTGGTTTTGGTAAGTCAGAAGGAAGACTGTTGTAAGGGGATATTCTATGAAGTTTCCTCCAGCTTCTGTGCTCCTGGATTTTAGCACTAAGCCCTTTTTTCTATAACAGCCACTGGATACCCACACCACCCAGGCAGTGATGGGCTCTGAGGGCATTAAACTTTGCTACAGCCATTTCCTTTGGAACAAAATGAAAAGCTTTCAACCATTTTCAAAGGAAGGAAAATGCATAATCTTAGTGAACCTTCACTGCTGCAGGCTGAAAGGAACCCACAGTCCAGCCCAACTACGTTCTCAAATGTGAGTGTGTGAGCCTGTGCGTGTGTGTGCATGACTCCTTAGACATATTTGGGATTAGAATATTGTTTCTATCTTTTGGGGGGCATTAGATTGAGACGCAGAGAATCTGTTCTTATTGGCATATTATGTTCTAAAGTTGACAGGATTTAAATTTAAATTGTGTGTGTGTATGTGTATGAGAGAGGGAGAGAAAGACAGAGAGAGAGTGAGAGAGAGAGTATATACATGCATATGTAACATAATGTTTATGCTCCCTAAATGTAATTTTAGTAAAAACCTCCTGGCTTTTAGACATCTATTGCTGTGAGATAATGCTCTTGTACATTGTAAAGATTTGTCATTGGTATTTTTTTTTAATTTATTTAGCTTTATTTATGTGCATTGTTATGAAGATGTCAGACCTCTGGAACAGGAGTTATAGACAGTTGTGAGCTGCCATGTGGATGCTGGGAATTGAACCCAGGTCCTTTGGGAGAACAGCCAGTGCTCCTAACCCCTGAGACATCTCTCCAGCCCTGGTATTGGTTTAATAAAATGCTAATTGGCCAGTAGCCTGGCAGGAAGTATAGGTAGAGCAAACAGACTAGGAAAATTCTGGGAAGAGGAAAGACAGAGATGCAGTCACCAGTCAGAAGCAAAGGAAGCAAGATGAGAATGCTGGATTAAGAAAAGGTACCAAGTCACATGGCTAAACGTAGAGAATTATGGGTTAATTTAAGTTAAGAGCTAGTTAGTAATAAGCTTGAGCTACTGGCTGAGCGTTGATAAGTAATATTAAACCTCTGAGTCAATTATTTGGGAAGCAGCTGCCACGTATTTGAGAGTTTCTGGCAGGACAGTAACTTTTGACCACGGTCTATACTATATGCTCCAAGTTTGTGGTGATTAGAGTGTCTCATTTTAGATAAATTCTGCACTGTTATCAGAAACTGTTGTACGATCCAAACAAGCTAATACCTATAAGTGCTTGACCTGTAAGTGCTTGACGGATACTAATTTATGTCTTGTAATGACCTCATTGCCAGTCTGTCTTCCTAAGGAAACTGAGGTGCAGAGACATTAAGTACTTTGCCAGGGTACCCGATCTGCCTGGTAAGCAGTGGGGCTGGGTTTGAACCTGAGGACATGTGCATTAGTTAAAGCAAAGGCTAGTCAGAATGAGTCATGTTCAATATACAGGCTGACCTCATAAACTGGAGGACGTGTTTATGGTGTTTCAATGATCTGAGCTAATCCAAATCCTTTACTGCGTAACCAGCATCTAAAGTTATTTCACTCACAGGCATATGCTTCGCAAATTGAGTATAAATCTGGGATACATGAAAGGATAGTAAATTTAGCCACTCAACATGAAACACTTCTAACAGAGGGCTGGCTGCCTCCTCTCCTTCCTTTGGGAAGAAAGATGAACTGGTTCAGTTCCCAAGCGACTCCTCCATTCCAAATGAATTATTCCATCAGAAAAAAATATTCTTCCTCCTGCAAAAACTGGCTACTGCTTTTAGGCCCTGTAGTCATTTTTCTCTTCCGTGGGTGATTAATTCTGATGGGGTGACTCTGGCCAATTTCCTTTTGCTGTGACCTCAGAGGCAGCATCCGCAGTGTGACGCGCCCTTCTTGAAATGAAGCTGGGGCCATATCTTCTGGATTCCCTGCCCCCCCCCCCTTGGCTTCTGGCCTGAGTAACAGATAAGAACAGGCACCGGGGAGATAGGGTTGCAACAAGATTAAGGGCTCAAAGCTTAGAGCCTGACACCAGCTAACACATCAGTAGGTGTTTGCTGAGGCTGCTACTGTTGAGTGCCAAGCTCTCTCCAGAACCCACTACTGTGTTAAGTACTTCAACATAGACATCACTGAACTTAATTCTTATTACATTGCCATGAAGCAGGTGATGTGTTTAGTCACTCAAGGACACCAGTGACAGTCATTTATTTAGATTTTATTTTGTTTTAATGTAAAACACCTAAGTCATAAGGATACAGAACCTCGCACAGGTTTTCTCATGCTGGTCCCAGTGACTGTCCTACAACAGTAGCCACCGATTTTTCTCTTATATATAAGTTTTCACTATTTGAACTTCATGAAAAGCAGAATGATTGACAGAACTTGTACTGTATTTCTCTGTTTAGGAGACTTTTTACATTTTACATCATGTGTGATATGACAGCATGATGTAGAACTCAGAGGACAACTGGCAGGAGCTGGTTTCCTTCTTCCGTTATGTAGGTCCTGGGTACTGAACTCAGGCCATCAGGCTTGGAGGCAGTTGCCACTAAGCCCTCTTACCAGCCCTTATTTGGTTTTTGTTTAGTATTACATCTGTGACGTTAGTATGGGGCTTGAACCCGGTGTGTACTGGGCAAACACCTGAACAATTGACTTGCGTTCTCTTCCTAACAAGAAATAATAGAGGCACCCAAGCATGGTGACACTGACTTCAATCCCAGCCTTCCAAGAGGCAGCGCCAGGAGGATCTCGGAGTTCAAGGCCAGCCTGGTTTACAGAGAGAGTTCCAGGACAGTCTTGGCTACACAGAGAAGCCCCACCTCAAAAAAGGAAAAGAAAAAAAAAACAAACAAAAGATGTTTATTGTACAAAAATATTTTGAAAATGTAAAAAAATAAGATGAAAATTCAAAACCATTTTTAGTTTTACCCCGGGCAGTTGTTAACCTCTGGAACTATTCCCCAAGCATTTATTTATGTATCTGCGTGGCTTTTCCTTTGTTTTTGTTTCTTTTCCTTTAATTCTAAGTTAGTGTTATATTGTTCAGGAAAAGAAGGGATATTTTCAATTCATATATAATGAAATTGGAAAACAATGAATGGAAAGTTTAGGAATAAAGACCTGGTGACGTCACATTTCCCTTCTATTACATTTTCTGCATCTCTTTGGAAGAAGAGGGAAAGAGGGCAGGAAGTCTCACTGACTGTGCCCACGCCCAGTGTGAGGGCTGGGTGCTCACCCTCCCAGCCTCCCAGCGGAGACCAGAGCCTGTGGAAGGGGGATGGGTTCAGCAGCCACTGGGCAGACAGTTTGTTTAAAAACTAGTCTCCTTTCAGCCCTTAAAAACTAAGCATGTTGGGAGGTGGGGTGTGAATTGTTTGCTCGGTCTAGACTGGCAAGTTGCTTGGCGATTGGCAGGGGTACACATCCCCACTGTGTTAACCCATCCCATCTGCTCCATAGCATCTGGAATGGAGCATAGTGTATAGAGTGCAGGAATCCTGCTTGGGACTGTTGCCTCACCCCCCTTCAAATGCCTCATTGAAACCAAGCTTTTGTTATTTGACATTAATATGATTGTAAGAGACACCAGGTAAAGATATTCGCCACTAAGTTAGATGACCACACTGGGACCTCTGGGACCCAACTGATTCTTACAAGTTATCTATTGACATCTACACATGTGCGCCATGGTGCTTCTGAGTACACACACACACACACACACACAATCACAGAGGCAAGTAAATAGGTATGTTATAAAAAAATTAAAACAAGAATTTAACCTTAGAATACCAATTATAGTTAAGTAAATGGTGGCATTGTGGCATTACTGACTGAAATCCCAGTCACTTGTGTTTTCAAAAGTTAAACTATGCTTTACTTTTTTTTACAGTATGAGGCAATAGAAAAAGAAATAGTTCTAGGCATTATGATGCACACTTTTAATCCCAGCAGTGGGGAGGCAGCGGCAGGTAGATCTGAGTTCCAGGCCAGCCTGGTCTATAAAATGACTGATATCCTGCCTCATGAAGAAAGAAAGTGTTACAATGTAGGTCTTAGTGTGTCTCCATGCTTGCAGTCTCTTGGGTTTGTCTTAAGAGTGTAGAGTTCTCAGTGGAGGAAACCTCACTGCTTAGCCCCTCCCCCCATGCTGATTTCCCAGAGTTCTGTTCTCTATATTCTCCCCCAGGTTCCCTGATTTGTATATAGAAAACGATGCTTGGGAGCATGTGAGGAGTTACATACCAAATGATGCTGGAGTTTAAAGGCCGATGTGATCTCTGCCTTTTCTTAGATTAAGTCACTGCTAGGGACTAGTCCACGGGAACACATTTTCTACTCCTCTGAATAGGACTTTAAGATATAGATGCAAATATTTAGAGAAGGCAGTGGACTGTGCGGGCACCCGAGACTGCGTGCCGCTGTGTGCATCCACACATGCATCCATGCAAGCTTTATCTCAAATGGAAGGCCGAGAGGTGGGGACTTTCAGCTCTCCTGAAGAGGGGAGGAGGTGTTTCCCATGATGTCAGCCTGAAGCTGTGGATCACAGAGCTGTACTTTCCACAGCTTCTTCCAGGGATAGCATATGGAGGGGGGGGCCAGGGGGCAGGGGGGCTTGGAAAGTGACCATTAAGGAGCTTTGATTGTAGTTAAGGATGAAGGGAGTCTGTCTCTCAGGGGCAACCATCATGGTGGTCTTGGCTGGGCCAGTCTGTCCCTGACTCATGCTGTGCTTTCTCAGTGGGCTGGACCTCCTTCTATGGGGCTGGTTTCCTGCAAACGTTTAGGCCAAGGCTATGGTGCTAAGAAAATAATACTGTTTTTGCAAGCATTACAGTGTGTTTAAAACACTTTCTCTCAACTGTGTAAAGCTGCTTTTGATGAAATAAAGGGGAAAAAAAAAAACAAAAAAAAACAAAACTCCCAGGCCCACAAATCAAAACCCGGGGAGAACAGTTTGTGGATGCCCGGGTGTTTATTTCAAAACAGGTTTCATTGACTTTGAAGATCAGGAAGGCCTGCTCTATTGTGCAGCCCTGAGACTCTCCAGCACAGGCTGAGCTGTAGTGCTTTTGTGGGGAAAAGTGAATTCCATGGCCAAACCTCAGTGGCTGGAGTATCTGCTTCTGGAAACCATTATAGAAATACACAATCCTTGAAAGGCAACATCTGGCTGGCTAGAGGCAAGCTGGCAAATTCTCAGTCTAAATAGAAGTGATGCTGTGGAGGACAGAAACATCCTAGAGAATGGCCAGGCCACTCTAGAGAGGCAGCCCCTCCCTGACCTGGGTTGACACCCCTGGAGTGGAAAGTGGCCTTGTCTTTGGAAGACACATCTGCTGCCAGGGAAACCAGGGACCTCCCCTCAGCCCATCCAGGAAGAGTCTTCCCACACTCCTTGTTCTCAGAGACACCTCAGTGTGATTGCTGCCGAGGGAATGCCCTGGGCCAGTGTTCTGTGGGCAGCTGTTGGCTTCCTCTGCAATGTGAGGTGTTGATTTAGGCTGTTAGAAACGCCTCTGTCCTGTGGCCTTTTCTCAAGGCTTCCTGGGCTCTTTTTTTCATTTACCAGGCTCAGAAGTCAAGGGACTTGGAAGCCTTGTGGTATTTCCAGGAAAACGGGTTAGCTTTTGCTCTCTGTTCTCCCCACTAACTCTGGAAAAGCCAGAGTGGTCTGTGTCTTTGGAAACACTGGAGCTAAGCACTTTCCTCTTCGTGCCCTCTGGCACGCAACTGTGGCATCTTCAGGGATTTATGGATGGTGAGTCCCCCCGCCCCTTTTTAGCAGTATGTAAGGCATTTTCTCATAAAGAAATAAATTCTAATAAATCCAGTGAACCTGTCACAGATTTTCTAAAACCAAGTTTCTATGAAAAGCAGTGGGAATGGCACCCTGAGGGAGCTTATTGAGAAATATGGATCCTTATATCAAATGTTTAAGGATTTTTTTGCAAAGGGCACATTTTCATACAACAGTGCTTCCATGGCAGTTTTGTTCAGTGATTTCTTGAATCACCCTTGAACCTTTGGCTGTGGTTTCTCAGCCTCAGGCGATTGGTCTGAGAGGCTGTGATTTAACTTTTCTCTGGTCACTTCAGCTTTCAAAAACACCAGAAAAGCAAAGACAGAGAATACCACATTTCCTCCCAATGGGGAGGTCACGGAGTAACTCCCTCAAACCACTCAGAGGTAGGAGCTCCACATGCATAATGCCCTCCTAATTCTATCTCAAGAGACCCTGGAAAGAAAAGATTGTGGCATCCTGAATGTCCTGATGCAGGACAGTGGGTTTTGTGTGAATATTAATGAAATTAAGTTATTTTGAATATTTATAAGATTAGTGGGATAGTCATGGGGTGGGTGACATTTCACGGAGGTAAGGTGACCTTTTTTTCCTCCTTCCAAAACATGGCGGACTTGACTGCTCTCTGGATTCCCAGCCATCCTCACCGGCACATTTATACTGGTGAGCTCAGCTGTCAGGTGCTGTGCACTTTCTCGGTATCAAGGTCATGCTCTGTTCCTTCTCGCCTCATCCTGCTGTCCGCAGGGTCTGTAAAGTTGTCCCTTCTCTCTAGGGTAAGTCTCTCTCTCTCTCATCTTTGGCTGGCATACCATACCTAATTTCTCATATTGACTGTGGGGTCACCCTGAGGTACTACTCCTTTTTTAAACAATAATTTAAAAAATATATTTTATGTGCATTGGTGTTTTGCCTGCATTTATGTCTGTGTGAGGGTGTCAGATCTTGGAGTTACAGACAGTTGTAAGCTTCCATGTAGGTGCTGGAAACTGAACCCAGGTCCTCAGTGCTCTCAAAGTTCTGAGCTCTCCAGAACGTTCTACTCTGGCCAGCCTGCCTTGTCCTTATGTATTTTTAACCTTTGTTTGTAGCCTACAGCTTTTTCCTACAGTGAGTTCCAGTGGTGGGAGCATAAATAGGTGGAATCTTTTGAAAAACCTTTAATAGAAATACTATTGATTGATTGATGTACAAATACATGTGAGACATTCCCTCCCTGCCTGCTGTGTGCCAGGTCCTGTTTTAACCCCGAAGATCTGACTAAGAAAGTGGTAGTGGAGGAGACTCAATAAACACACCAGAAGATAAGGCCTATCAGTGTGTGATAAGGGCCAAAAGAACAATAAGGCCAGATAAGGAGGGCTGAAGGACTGGGCCCTCCCTTATCAGAAAGGCCTTTCCTATGAGCTATTGAACCATTGGGAGAGTTTCTCTGAAAAGCAACTTTAAAATCTTTAAACTTTGAAATCTGCAGCTGGCCTGAACGTTTGACTGTTTAGAGGAAGGGCCCACACTTGAAAGACTCTCAGCCATTCATCACAGGACTGGAGGATTACTAGAGTGTTCTGAGAACCCCAGGGAGCTGAGGTAGCTGGAATGAGGGGGAGGGAGGAAGTGTCCTTAGGGGAGGTGGTGGGGATGGGTGGTCAGAGCATGAACTTTGCAAATCATCTCAAGGGGTTCAGTCCTTCAGATGGAAGCTAAAAGTCTATTCAGAGTACAGAGAAGGATGCTGGTGCCCAGCCCAGAGAAGCAGCCAGGGCTTGCTGTGGAATTCACTTTGCAGTCATTACAAGGGGGTGGGTGTGACTTGGTAATGGATATGGGAGAGGGGTCAGTGTATGTGGAGGTGGAATGAAAACTAAAAATCTGGGATATCTCCAGAAACCAGACACCTGTGTGATCCAGACCCAGCTCTCACAGGAGTGCTCACTCAGTTCTAAACCATGAGGACTACATGTCCTCAGAAGTTCATTTGGCTTCGCAAACAGTATAAAACATTCACTTTTCTTATGTTTATTTATTTATGGAAATATCAAGTGCTTACAAACCTAGTAGCCTAATGTTTTCTGGGCTAGTTAAATATATGAGCTATGGCTATTGTTTTATTTCTGGGCCATTCATAGGGTGTGGAGAAGGCTCCTTGCTTTCTGGTGGGGGATGGGATGGTGACTGGTTGGTTCTGATGACTAAAGGTGGCCATCAGCCATCTGCCTCTGTTCTCTGGAGGTGGCTTTCCTAACCAGGCTGATTTGTCAGTGAGGAGTCAAGACACTAGACAACTTGCTTGACTTGATAGGACTTATGGCAACCTGATGTTTGGATGGCTTTTTTCTTTTTGTGTTTAGCAAATATGCCGAGCAGAGACTCCCCATCTGCTTTGCTTTTTCTGATTGCTTTTGTTCTTACCATTCCAATCATGTATAATGAGAATTTTTTTTTTTTGGGGGGGGAACAGTCCTATTGTGGAAGTGATTTATTTATTTTTTTCATCAGAAGAAAGCTTACTAGACTGACAGAGTTGAGATGGCTCCTGGAGGTAAAGGCACTTGCCAAGCCAGATGACCTGATTTCAGTCCTTGGGACCCATGTAGTAGAAAGAGAGAGCCAATTCCTGACTCCCACACTCCTTGGCATGTGTGATCATTGGAGCTCATGAGCCATATGATCTCCCCTCCCCCATATACATAAATGCAATAAAAATTTAAAGAGAATAACTAGCCTTTTTGTTGCCCAAACTAAAATATTCCCTCTTGATATTTAAATTCTGTCAATTTAAAAATACTGGTTCAGACAGTTTGTTTCTAGTCTGAACGCATTTTAAGACGTTCTACTTGGTGTCTTCATAGGACATTGAGACTGGGGTGGAGCAGAAGCTAAGGGCTTCTGTGCTCTACTGTATGTCCATATCCTGCTGAGATCCTGCTGAGTAGAATCTTCAGGAAAAAAAAAGCAGCCCATCCCAAGAAGCCTTCCCATCTGCAGTGCAGAGCTAGCCACACCCGACTATGTTTACAGAGTTAGGCTCCCTGAGGCCTGATAGACTCACACATTCATAAACTGAAGTTGTTGTCTTGACAGACACTACCTCAAGGCTGTCTGGTCTCCCGCATACCCAGCCTGGCGGTTCTTGGGACCACAGGGTCCATTACTCTGAAACATGACACTGTGAACCATTTTCCCAGAGTGAAGTCAATGGGTATTAGTGTCCTTGCCTGTCTAAGCAACTTAGTTGTTTATTTATTTTATTGGCCTATTTATCTTGAGACAGGATTTTACTATGTAGCCCAGGCTGAACTCAGACTTACTGGGTAGCCCAGGTTGGCCCCAAACTTGAGCTCTTCCTGACTCATCTTTTGTAGTGCTGACATCAAAGGTGCACAATACTGGGCCCCACTCAGGTGACTTTTGACTCCTGTACATATTCATTGCAGAGGCCTTGGGTTTGGCTCCCAGCACCCACAACGCAGTTAGTAACTGTCTGTAACTCCTGTTCCATGGGATTTGATACCTTCTTCTGATTATTTCCTTAAGCACTACATGCATATGGGGCATATATATATATATATATATATATATATATATATATACACACACACTGTCAAAACACATAAAAATGAAAATAAATCTTAAAGAAAAAAAGAAAGGTTGAGCTGGAGAGTTGACTCAGTTGGCAGGGTCTAGAACACCCATGATTGATCTTCAGAACCTAGTAAAAGCCAGGCACAGTGATGTGACTTGCTCTGTAGACCAAGATGGCCTTGTATTCACAGAGACCCTATTGCTCCAGGGCTAGAGATAATGCTATCTTGAAAATGGCTCCTGAGAAATTGAGATTGACCTTTGGCCTCTACATGCACGTGTGCGCGTGCACATTTATCGCTACTCTTGGGCACCTCCTCCAGAAGTACACACTGATCTCTAACATACATATACACACAATTAACAAGAAATTGTTAAAATTGGCCCTGGCCTGTGAGGGTTTCAGACAATTGGAAGCCAGTAAGATACAGTGTAGGTGTGGCTGTGTGTTCTCAATTGAGCTAAACCACGGAGTTGTTTTTCTTATGAGAAAAATGCAGAGAAATAGGTCCAATAAAAACCATGTTTGGTTTGAAAACCCAAACAACTAGGAAGAAGTCATGAACTGAAAGTTCCCAGCAGAGAACTTTTCTTGTGCAGTGTTTTGCCTTTAGACTTGTCAGTTTGGGGCTTGGCTGGAGGCTATGGCTCCCTCCCTACTGGAAGATTAAGAGGCCCCAGCCATCAGCCACTTAGTGGAGGGCCAGGTTTAGGCGGGAACCTGATTTAGTAAAAGTGGATAAGGAAAGATTGTGGAATGGTCTACAATTGTCCACCAGTATTAAACATGATGGACCTGTGCCTTAGCTTCATTCTGCTTTTGCGAAGAAGATAAAAATACATTTTTCTTTTTGTGTATGGTAAATGCATGTGTATACACGTATGTATGCAGTTAAATATGTCTGTGATAAAGGAGGTCTGATGCCTTCTTTTGGCCTCTGCAGACACACACACACACATGCACGCACACACACACACACACACACAGGCAAATTTTCAAATCATTTCCTGGGCACTGAGTGCCACCTGAGTCAGCCAACATCCAAGTCTCTCATTTGGGAATAGGGGCTCATTTCCTCTAGGATCCAGAGTCCGCATCAAGCCTCCTGGTCCGCATCAAGCCTCCTGGGGATGGAGCTTTCGGGGTCTCTGCTAGCTGGGACAGCACTTGTTTACCCTTTCCCTAGATCTGCAAAATTGTTCGTAGGATCCAGTTTATGTCCCTGCCACTTCAGAAGCCAGTCAGCAGAGGGAGAAATGGAAACTTAAACTGTCCAGCACTTTCTGGAAGAGCTACACCATCTGAGAGGACGGTGGAGGAGGCTGTCTCTAGCCTGGTGTGTCCAAGGCAAGCATTCCAGAGCTCAGCCTGCCCTCGGCCAGCGCTTGGCCATCTCTGAGACCTGTGATGTCTTTTTTGCCTTCTCTGCTCTCGTCCCTCCTCTGCTCTCATCCCGCTTCTGTGGCTGACTGGGCTCAGGCTTTTGAATTGTTGAGTCAAATTACTTCCTGCTCCTACCAGCCTTGTCCTCTTGCAGAGGCATGTGCTCTAGGAAAGGGTTAACTCAGAACAAGCCAACATTTAAAAGCGTGTGTGTATGTGTTAAGCTGATAATAATGTGTGTATGCAGATTCCTCTCTGTCATATGAAGCACAAGTTAAATCTTCATAATACAGAATATAAAAATGTTTCCGGAGGCTGGAGAGATGGCTCAGAGGTTAAGAGCACTGACTGTTCTTCCAGAGGTCCTGAGTTCAATTCCCAGCAACCACATGGTGGCTCACAACCATCTATAATGACATCTGGTACTCTCTTCTGTATACTATATACATAATAAATAAATATTTTAAAAAAAGCTCCCATCTGTCCCCTCTGCCACTTATCAAAGTATTTGTTTGTCCCTATATAAAGCAGGGACTTGCAGGTTGGCTGTTACTAGTACATTTCTGTTATGTACTACTCAGGACCCTTTCTTCCTCTCTCCTTCTGGGACAGGTCTTCCTGTGTTTCCCTGACTGGCCCAGAATGTTCTATGTAGACCAGGCTGGATTTGAATCAGAGATCTGCCTCCGTCTCCCAAATGCTAGGGTTAAATGCATGTGACTTTATCGGCCTTTGGCTCCTTTCTGTGTGTGGTTTCTTAACACTCTGCAGCATCCCATGCAGTTTCCTGCTGCTCTCCCAGCTCTGAAAATTTTTCCAAAGCAAGTGCACCAAATGCTCCTTGGGAAGTTCCAGCCAAGCTCCCAGCTCTATGCTTTCAGTTACCCAATTGGCATTAACTGTCCTAATAGTATTTGTGTAGGCTTTAGTGTGACACTGGCTTGACTTGATTTCTTTCCTCTAAGAGGGCAGCCAGCTGCTGATGGTTTGAGAGCTTGTCTGGGAATGAGCAGGTGCCAGTGATGGGCCTGTAGTCATTCTTGAGAGTATCACTGATTCTGTGGTCCATGACGGAGGCCCGTAAGCAGTGGGCCCAAACCACCTTGTGCTAGGGTCTCCCAGCTGGCTGTGCAGGTAAGGCTGAGAGAGATAGATCTGCAGGAAGCTCCTGCCCCTCTGTATTCTTCTTCCCTTTCTCCTGTCCCCAGCCTCTTTCATGTGATCATCTGGGTGTTTTCTATACATGGAAAGGGATGAGGGTTGGAATCATTGGATCCCGGATTCTTTTTTTTTTTTTTTTTTAAATATTTATTTATTTATTGTGTATACAGTGTACAGGAGAGGGTACCAGATGTCATTATAGATGGTTGTGAGCCACCATGTAGTTGCTGGGAATTGAACTCAGGACCTCTGGAAGAGCAGTCAGTGCCCTTAACCTCTGAGCCACCTCTCCAGCCCCCAGGATCCCGGATTCTTATCCTCACTGGCACTACATTACTATCTCCAGTGTGCCTGTGAATGGGCAGCCACATCCAAAGGTGAACGTTTGCTGTCTGTAGTTGGAATTTTCTTTGGGCTGCCAACCAGCTCCCAAATAAAGACACAAAGACTTACTATTAATTATGAATGCTCGGCCTCAGCTTAGGCTTGTTCTATTAGCTCTTTTAGCTTAAATTAGCCAGTTTCTATTCATCTATGTTTTGCCTCAGAGCTTTTTACGTTTCTTTCATTCTGCATGTCCTCCTTTCCTGCTTTCTCCATGTCTGTCTGTCTGGCCCCTGGTGTCTCTTCCTTTCTTCTCTGAGCCTAATTTCCTTCTTCTTTTTTTTTTAAATTTATTTATTTATTAAGTATATAGTATACAGAAGAAAGTACCAGATGTCATTATAGATGGTTGTGAGCCACCGTGTGGTTGCTGGGAATTGAACTCAGGACCTCTAGAAGAACAGTCAGTGCTCTTAACCTCTGAGCCATCTCTCCAGCTCTCAATTTCTTTTACTTACTTTCCCTGCCCAGAATTTCTGCCTATATTTTCTCCTTTCCTATTAGCCATTTAATTTTCTATTAGATTAATCAGGTGCCTTAGGCAGGCAAGGTAAAATGACAATGCATCTTTACATAGCTAAACAAATGCAACACATGTTTACATAGTTAAATAAAAATTCTGCAACACAAACAAATGCAATACATTTTTACGTAATTGAACAAACACAACATGTATTTGCATAGTTAAACAAATATTCCAAAAGAGCTGTCTTCTAAAATAGCCTGCCTTCTCTTTGAGCATCTCTGTTAGAATACTTTCTCTCTTCTGTGTGTGTCTAACCTTTGACTTTAAGACAGGTGATTGTCACCTACAAAGTTCACATCTCACAACTGTACAATTGAATTACAGAAATCAGTTATCATAATGATTTTTTAAAAATATTTTTGAGATTTTTAAAAGTTTTCTGTGTAGGGTTTTTTGCCAGTGTGTGTGTATGCACTCTGTATGTTCAGTGCCCGTAGGACGGAAAAGGGTGTTGGATTCCCTGGAACTGGAGTTACAGATGGTCGGGAGCCGCTGTGTTAGTGCTGAGAATCAAACCTGGGTCCTCTACAGAGCAGCCAGCGCTCTTCACTGTTGAGCATCTCTCCAGCTCTCCTAACATTTCCAGTAAGTTTGGAGTTCGGTATTATGCCGTATTCATTGCTATCCTGAGACACATGGGTCAGGCAAGCCTGTGTGGAATTGTTCCTGTTCTGGGAACCACACAGAATAGGCTTCATTTCCTTTTCACATGACAGCCCCTCTGGCATTTGTATCTGATGGGAGTTTATCATGTTCCTTGGCTCTTTCCATTCCTCTTACCATTTCCATTCCTCTCTTGGCATCTCTAAAATCACCATTACTAAAGCCAGGCCCTTAACAACAAACTTCAGGCAGTAACTGTCCTTCTATCAGGAGTGAAGGGATGTGTGCGTGACACTTGTCAGAGGGGCCACCTGGCTCATAGGACCATTGTGCCCCCCTCAGGATGTGCCTCTGAGGCTGTATGCTTGAGGGTTGCATGGGTCCCAGAAATCTTTGATTGAAGGAGAATCTACTGTGTGGTTCATATTCCTGCCCTGCAAATCTGGACATGCTGTTTACAGAAGCCACAGCTCTCCCTGGCTAAGATCCTTAGTGACTGTAGCTATGATCTGGTACGCCCTTTTTATTTGTTCTTTGAGGTTGATCTTCATGCCTCAGTTTCCCAACTGCTGTTTTTCAGGCCCGTGTTGCCATGTCTACCTCCCTTGCTATTTTTAAAAAGAGAAATTAAGAAGCTGTGGGGAACAAAGATTTGCTTGTCCTATGAGGACAATGACCCTTCAAAGATCCTCATGTCCTGACCGATAGTGGAATCTGTGATGATTTTTTATACGGTAAAGTGGGTGCATTACATGAACAATTTGGAGCTCAGAGAACAGCCTGGCTCCTTCGGCCCAATGTATTCACAGGATCTTTAGAGACGAGAAGGGAGGCAGGGGAGTCAGCGCCAGAGGAGATGTCTTTGTGATAGGGGCAAGGTCAGGGGGATGGTTCCCTGGTGGCTTTGAAGGTGGTCAAGGGACCCAAGCACTTGCTCATGTGGCTGCCAGGAGCGGAGGAAGGTAAGAAAGACTGAACAGCTGTGACTGGAAGGCAGTAAGTGGGAAAGGCTCCTTCCCCTCCATGTTTCAGTGATGCCTTTCCAAGAACCTCTGGGCCACTTTAAAGGCACAGTTCCTGGTCTTATCTTCCAACTTCCTCCATTACCCAGGATAGACCTCCAGGGAATAGATTCTTGATAACTGTTCACAGACCCAAGACCCCAAGGAAACTAGATGTTGTGTTTCTGAAATCCAGCTGCATAGCTTGGGTGGTCCTCTGAGAAGGGGAAGCCAGGCCAGTCCCTGCTCTGGAGCCATTGTGTTAAATCTTCCAGTTCTCTAAGAAAAAGAGGAAGCAGGAAGGAAAAGAGAGAGAGAGAGGGAGAGGAGAGAGAGAGAGAGAGAGAGAGAGAGAGAGAGAGAGAGAGAGAGAGAGAGAAGCAGAGGCTAGATTTACATTGACTAGGAATATGGGCTTGGTGTCTCCTGCTTCCCTAATGTATGACAGCTGATAAAATACTTCCTCATTCATGACACCATTCCATCCCATAATGGCCCCATAAATTCTCAATTTATCCTGGTCTCAGTTTGCTTGTTTTTTCTTGGGAAACCAGCATGGAGGACTTGTAAGCTCTTGTTTGGAATGTGAGAGAAGCCTAAGGTTTTCCCTCCCATCAGTTGTGAATTTGAGATACTCCCAGGTCCACATGGGGTCAAGGTGATGTGGGAGTGTGTCTTGTCCTCACCGTTGGGTGTGTACACATCTTTAGTATGTGTACTAAATGGCTGGACCTCTCCCCACTTTTAAGTTTTATTTTGAGGTGGTGTTCTCATATATCCTTAGGCTGGCTTTGAACTTGTCAACTTCACATCCTCCTTTCTTGCTCCTGTGAGTGCTAGGTGCGTGCTATGATGCCCAGTTTATGGGGATCTGGACACTGAACTCAGGACTTCATGTATGCTAGACAAATATTCTATCCACTGAGCTACATCCACAGCCCCCACCCTCTCCATCTGGGACAATGTAAGTGATGACTTGCCTAAGATCCTGTTGCTTCTGGAGATGGGAGATGCTTCTGTTTCCAGAGTGGTTGGGACTGCAACGCTCTCCTTCTTCACGGTCATTAGGGACATTCTCATTTTCTCTTTAAAGTTCTGCGTGACTCTTAATATTCTGCTGTTCCTCTCAATTAGGCCAGCATTCTCTTCATTCCCCAGCTCTGCTCTTCATGGAGCTTTCTTGCTGTGGGATCCTACAGATCCCTCCTCCCATCTGCCTATGCTCCAGATGAGTCCCAAAGGCTCATTTGGCCATCTGTTTATTGTGGGGCTTTAGAATGAATCTGGGGATCAGAATGTTGGGCAGTGCCCCAGGTTGGCCCTTTGCCAAGATGCTTTTGCCTGTTATATAGTTGAGCTTGGGAGGCAGACAGGTGCATGTGACCTTTACCTCTGTTAGAGCTGCTCAGTGACCTTAGGCAAGTGATTGAACACCCTCTGAACCTAAGTTACTTCATCTGAAAAATTGTGTTACTAGTAGATACTTACTATAGTAGAGCATGGAAAAATACTATAAATATATATCTATTGCCTGATATCACCCTTGACACATGGTAAATGGTCAGTATGATGTATGATTGCACTACTAATTATTACTCATTACTGATAATTACTGGTGTGTTTAGCATCAGACACCTATGGGTAAAGTAACTCTAGAGTCAAACTCTGCACTGGTCACTCAAAATTGAAATGTCCCATTTTCTTTTTTTGAAGGGGGCAGTCTTAGGCTGATGTGTGTCTCTCATTCACAAAATCTGGTACAGTGTCTGTTCTGTGTATGTTTTGGTTTGGTGAGGGGAATAGACATTATGTAAAATTTTAAAAACTTACAGAAATGTTATGGTGAGGAACGATTCTGGAAAGCATGTCTGGGAGCTTTGGCAGGGCGGGGGGTGGGGGGGTGGGGGGTGGGAAGGGGCCTGTATCCTTGGTTGACAGATGTTAGGTGGCTTAGGACTCTGATATCACTGGGTTCACATCCCAACAGGGGAGGAGGTGGCCTGAGCCCTGGGGAATTGGTGATGGCAGCTGGTTTTAATAGGTGGCCATCCAAGCTGACTGGGACAGGGACACCCCCAGTGACTCTGAGGTAATGAAGAAGGGAGTTAGCACAGGAGGGGAGGGGCTGGTAAGGGCCTGTGAGCAGGGAAGGCATCTCACCTTTAGATCAGGGAAGTCAGGACTGAGAGTGCTTATCCAGGGATCTTTAACATGGTGTCCAGTTTTACCCCCACCAGCACTTCCTGTGGTCACACAAGCTCAGTGAATATCTCCTCCACGTCCTGGCCTCCATCTTTCTCCTTCCTGCTCTGAGTATGTCTGCTGTTCTGTCTTAGTTATTTTATCTTGGTTCTGCTCTGTGACAAAATCACAGGCAAATGTGGGTGCCGGGTCCTCTGTAAGAGCAGCCAGTGCTCTAACCACTGAGCCATCTCTCCCGCCCCAACTCTTTTTCTTTTTTTAACCCCTAACTGCCAAGCAGGGATATCCTTTTTCCTTGTCTCCTTTGTGCTTTGTCTTTTTCCTCTTCAGCTTTTCCCCCTTTTCCTTTCTTTGCAGTATTTTTTTTTTTTTAAATGTTGCCTGTTCTATTTCACAACTTGACATCTGTTTTAGTAAGAATGTCTGCTTCCTGCCGCCGGCTCAACAGACAGGGCTCAGGGCGCTCCAAAGCATACTTTCTACAGCGGAGGCCCGGAGGCAGCCATCAAAGAGATGCACCAGACACACAAAGGATACTTTGGTTTTCATACAAAAACGTGTAAATTATCCCCTAGGGAAAACACAGGCATATCTATCGTTCTCACCCTTCAGGTTTCTGTGTACATCTGCCACCCACCTGGGGTGCATGTTAATTAACGTCCAGAGGACTGTTTTAGACGTTGCAGTCCTGAGTGGGTTAAAGTTCAGAGCAAAGGCACCAAGGTTCATAGTGAGTGAACTTAGGAGTTAATGTCACTGTTGTTACAAGCTGAAGAATTCCATTGTTTAGATTGTCGTGACAGCCATAAGGCACAGATGAGGACCCCATGTTAGCCTTAGAGGGTGGAGGATAGACTACAGTTGCTATGGTTACATGACTGGTGTGAGAGATATGGCTGAGATCGAGAAGGGCATCTTTGAGCAGAAGTTTAGATTCCCAAAACGTGGAACTGGGAACTTGAAATTGGCTCATCTGGCGGGAAGCTCAGGTGGTGCATTAGCTTCTGGACACTTTTCTCTTTAGATTGCCATCCACCTGCATGAGATGGGATGAAGTGGAGGGTGGGCAGTGGGTTCTGGAGAGAGACAAGAGTGACTTTGTTTTGTATGTTTGGCTTATCTCTTTGATGTCTTTCTTGGCACTCCCAAGGCAGAGCGGGATTTCCCTGTGTTGACATTGTTGTTCTTTGTTAAATCCCCACCATACCCACTAAGCTGATCTTGCTACACCCTTACAAGTTTGGCAACCATTCAGCACAACAGTGAACTACCAGAAGGAAGAGGGTAAACAGGGCTCCATCCAGTTAATGTCGATCTCACTCTGTTCTTTGTGCGTGAGCACCGGGTTATGTCTGATACTTGCATTCCAGCCTGGGGACAGAAGACAGGACTGGCAGAGGTTGTATCCTGGGGTGGAGGGAGAGTGTGGGGCAAGAAAGGCTAGCTTTCTTTTTCTCTGTTGAAACAGAGTCACATGTACTCCAGGCTGGCCTCAAACTCGGTCTGTAGCTAAGGATAACCCTGAGCTGCTGACTCCTCCCTACCTCTACTTCCCAGGTGTCCCAAGTGCTGATATTGCAGACCTACCTGTACGAGCACTTCTACTTTGTGCAGTGCTGGGGATCAAAACCACAGCCTCCTGCATGCTAGGCAAGCACTCCCCGCACTGAGCCACATTCTCAGTGTTTCTAATACACTTTGACTGGCAGTCTTCGGGGCCTGCTATACAGCAAGACACTGCAGCATTGCCCCTACCTGACTTCCAAGTTGGGCTGGCTCAGGGCCTGGGTTTCTATAACACCTTGAGTCTTAGTGCTGTTTTCTCTAATTTTGGCAAACCCTGGAGTCTTGTGAGACTCTCCCATTGAGTCTCTAAATTGCCTGGCTGAGCTGTAAGCCTCTTGTTGACATGAAAACATGGCTCTGACCTCAAAAAGAATATGAGATAATTATTCTGAAGCAAGATATGAATGACCATGTCTTAGGAATACGGATTTGGGTTGCCCCCCCATACCACAGTCTGATGTGGTAACACTTTCATGCAGTATTTATTTACTTCTATTTATTTTAAATGCATTTATTTTATGTGTATGAGTACTCTATTTGCATATATGCCTGCATGCCAGAAGAAGGAATCAGCCCTTATTATAGATGATTGTGAACCACCATGTGGTTGCTGGGAATTGAACTCAGGACTTTTGGAAAAGCAGCCAGTGCTCCTAACTGCTGAGCCACCTCTCCAGCCCTTACGATTACAGAGCAGGATGATTTTTAGAGTACTCTGGGAATATATATTAGGTAGGTAGTTAAAGCAAAGAGAGGGGTTCCGTGTTACAGTCTCAGGAGCTGTGTTTAATGGCACTTGGAAGCAAGTGGTGTATTAGCACAAACCAAAAGTCAATGATAGTCATCAGACAAATAGGTGGACCGTGAATATTCCTTATAAGGGAGCTAAAGATAGCCTGAGATAATTTGAATCTGAATCTGCAACATTCCAACTCTCTGTAATGGCATGTTTCTAATCTGTCAATCAGCCCTATAGAGTCTTAGTGTGTGTGTGTGTGTGTGTGTGTGTGTGTGTGTGTGTGTGTTTCCCTGCAAACACCCCTCCATACTTGTTTTCCCTGCCTCTCTGAAAGACACGTGATCTCCTTCCAGCCGGAAGTCCCCTCTTAGGGCAGCCTTCCTTTCCTCTCTAAGGAAGTAGCCCTTCCCCACCCACTGTCTCCGCATAGTACTTACCACTGAGGCCACAAACTCCATGTACCTATCACAGAAGGCTGGCAGCATGGTGGCAAGCTCTTAGGAAAAAATTATTCATGGTGATGTCTAATCCCAGCATTAGCAAACCCGAGAGAGTTCATGACCTCTGGGTACTGCACTTGGCTGCAGTGTCAGAGTTCAGTATGATACGTGTGTCAGGTATGGTCTTTTAACTAAGAGCTGTAGAAAGAACCAAGATGAAGTACTTGAATGATGCCTTTATGTCACGTAATGGTCCAATGGAATCAAGAAAGAATAGAGGGCTGGGCAGAGAGGCCTTAGTGCATAAAGCATTTACAGATGATACCCTGAGCTCAGACCCCAGAACCCACCTAAAAGCTGGATGTGAAATGTGTTAGTTCATAATCCCAGTAAGGGTGGGGTGGTGTGTGTGTGTGTGTGTGTGTGTGTGTGTGTGGGTGTGTGTGGGTGTGTGTGTGTGCGCGCGCCTTTAATCCATCCCAGCATTTGAGACGCAGATGGGAGGCAGGTGGATCTCTGAGTTTGAGAGTTTGAAGCCAGCATGGTTTCATAATGAGTTCCAGGCCAGCCACAGCTACATAGTAAGACCCTGTCTAAAAATAAGAACCAGGTGGTGGTGACCCAATGCCTTTAATCCCAGCATTCAGGAAGCAAAGGCAGGCAGATCTCTGAGTTATAGGCCATCTTGATCTACAGAGTGAATTCTAAGACAGCCAGGATTACACAGAGAACCCTGCCTCAAAAAACAAAACAAACAAAAATTAAAAGAGATATGGGAGGCAGAAATAGAAGAATCCCCTCAGGCCTACTAGCCAACTAGCCTGGCCTTGACAGTGGTAGACAACAAAAATACTCTCTCTCAAACAATGAGAATGGTGTGGGCCAGCACCCAGGCTGTCTTCTCTCTCTTTCTCTCTCTCTCCCTCCCTCTCTCTCTCTCTCTCTCTCTCTCTCTCTCTCTCTCTCTCACACACACACACACACACACACACACACAGAGCAAGACAGAGACAGAAACACAGAGAGAAGGAGGGAGGGAAGGAGAGATGGAGTGGGAGAGAGAACAGCAAGTGTAGCAAACTCTTAAAACCAGCCCCCAGTGACATAACTTCCTCCAGCAAAATGTACCTTCTAAAGGTTCCAAACAATGCTCTTAGCCCAGGAAGAAGTGTTCAACTATAGGAGCCTATGGGAGACAATTTTATTTAAACCCCAACAGGAATTTTTAACAAAATGAAAATATAGAGTAGGTTTTTAAATTGTACCATGTTGTCGGGGCTAGTACAGCTTTGTGCTAGAGTGTGGTTGGCCTTAATCCCCACAAAGTCCTGGGCTCAATTAGCACCAAAAGTGATGAATGAGTATAAGGTGAAATTTAAGTTTATCTACACCCAAGAGGTTGAAGTATCAAGAGAGACTTTTTGTTTCTATGACTGGAACTGCTGTGCGGCAAAAACTTCAGCTCATTTGGATTACTGACTTACATTTTTCTTATTGAAAAACATGACCAGTGAACCATCCTTGTTACTATCTGTTCACAAAGACTTTATTACATATACTGATTCCGGGCCTGGAGCAGACTCTAAATTCTAAAGTGGGCCCTAGGCTCAAGAAAGGATTTGGTGCTTGGAAACTGGAGGCCAGTGGAGGTACATTCTTTCTTTGAAAGGAGATGGGACCGGTCCTCTTCCTGTATACATTTCACCTGGACACGTGTGTTCATGTAAATGTCTACTGCCAAGTGTAATTTATTAAAGGCCCAGCTGCATGCAGCTGTGACGTTAGAGATGAGGCTGGGCTCAGGTGTGAGGGCTTCTGGGAGGAGAAGGCCCTCCAAACCACAGATGTTCCATGGACAGCCTGTTGGTCTATGACCTGAACAGTTGTTGAGAATAAACTGTAGCGTGGCTTTAGAGTCGGCTTTAGATAATTATCCTTTCTCTTGACCAGTCATTTGAGAAAATTCTAGGTTGGTATGTTTTACCACAGAATAAGGTACCTGCTGTCTCCAACTATGCAGATATAGTCACCTTGAACAACAGACCACTTGTATTTGTATGTGTACAAATCTGCTAAGTTTCTGTTTTAGGAACGTTAGTTTCATTCTGTTTTCAAACATGCTATGTTCTATTCTTCTTTTGCTTATTCTGTCTTGCTCTGAGACAGCAGCTCTCTATGTAGCCCGTACTGTCTTAGAACATACTGTATATAGCGAAGGCTGACCAGGAATTCAGATCCTTCTACTTCTGTCTGCCAAGTGCTGGGATGACAGGCCTGTGCCACCATGCCCGGCTCCTTCTGGTTTTGTTTTGTTTAAAACAGCTCTACTATATGATATTTAGAAGGTGCTCCTCATTTAAACCATAGCCCATTTGGTACTTGTGCGCAACAAATTGAGACAGGCTGGAGACTTGGTTGGTTTGTGATTGGTGTGGGGGGCAGCGAGGTGGGGAGGCTGCACCTCCTTGGGAGCACCTCCCACTGGTTCTGTTTTGTAGTTGGCCACATTTGCTCATGATAGTTAGTGGGTCCTCTGGGACCCTTCAGAAAGCTCAGCCCCAGGCAGGGTGAGGGTTGAGCATAGGCTTCTCTGGCAGAAGGTTTCTTGGGGTAGGTTTCTATAAGGGGCTTGTCCAGTTGACATGAAACTACACATTGTTAATTTACCTCCAATGATGGCTTCATGATCCCAGGACCTGTTCCCTGTCTTAGAACATGCATACCTTGCGACACAGAGGCCATTTGTGGGAAGAAATGCCACAGTGGGACTATGGATCTTGTTTTAGTGCTTTAAGGGAGGAGAAACATTCTGCCTGAAATATGGTTAGTTATTACAGGAAACGTGTGTTTGCCTCTATGTGTGTGTGTGTGAATGTGTCTGAGGAAGCCTGCCATTGACACTGACTGTCTTTCTCAATCACTGTTCCAAATCTTATGTTTTGAGAGAGTCTCTAACTGATCATAGAATTCACTGACTTGATGGGGTTGGCTGGCCAGTGTGTCTTTGCCTCTTCAGCACTGGAATTTCGGGTGTTAGCCTGACCATTAAAAGAGAAAAAGGGGCTGGAGAGATGGCTCAGCCGTTAAAGGCTAGGCTCACAACCAAAAATATAAAAGAGAAAAAGGTGCTGGAGATCTGGACTCAGGTCCTTAGGGTCTCATAGCAAGCCCTTTTCCCACTAAGCCTTCTCCCTAGCTCCTTATGGAAAACTTTAAAAATAAGTGCGTATGTCTTTGTGTGCATGCATGTGTACATGCGTGCGTGTGTGTGTGTGTGTGTGTGTGTGTGTGTGTGTGTGTATGTGAAACACATGGGTATGCAGGAGTAGCCATTTCTGTGTAGTGAAGAGGAGAATGTCAAGTGTCTTGTGTTCTTGCATTGAGACAGGCTCTCTCAATAAATCAGAAGTTCACAGTTTCTACCAGGCTGGCAGGCCAGCAAGCCCCCAGAGGCTGCCCCATACCCTCCACCCCTAAGGCTAGAGTTACAGGAACATGCAGCCATGCCTCACTTTTTGCTTGGGTGCTGGGGATTCAAACTGAGCTCATCTTCACTGAGCCACCTCCCAGCCCTCACTATCAACTGTTTAAAAGAACTCAGAGCTGTGCACATTAAAAATGATTTCTCCACCCATCCATTTGTTTATTCTTTCAGTTTACTATCTATGAGACACTGTAGCTGGGTCAGGAGATGTGGCTGTGTGATAGTCTCACTGAGCTTTGCTGGATGAGATGCTGCCATACGCACAGAGATGTAGTGTGGGATGCAGGGATGTGCGTTGGTCCATGGCCCTCCAGCGACCAGGTCAGGATAATTATGGGAGACAGGAACATGGGAAGACCCAAGGATGAGCTCAGTGAAGCTGGGAACTGTGTATGTATTTCCCAAGGCTGCTCCTGATTTGAGTGTTAGACCCTGGAGGAAATGACCAATGTAACAGAACTTGTGCATCTCTTAGGTGGGGAAACTATTGTTCCATGCTGGTGCTACAAGGATCCAGCCCAAGTGATATAAAGGGGAGGCTCTACCTTCTGCCAGGCATGTATAGACAATGAGTGCATCTGAAAAAAAAGCTTAAAGTGTGGTTTGGGGGTGAAGAATTGGCCTGTCAAAGGAGCCGCTGCTGTCGGGCTGAGCTCCTGGGAGCTGAGTGTTGATGTCTGATTAGAGTCAGAAGCTGCCCCAGTAGGTGAGCCCTGGGGAGTGAGCAGGCTTTTCACAGGAGTCACCAGCTGGGGATGTAGCTGAGTTGCCAGAGAGCTGGCCTGGCATGCTTGATGCTCTGGGTTCCACCCTCTGCACCCTGGAAATGGTTTATCATGATGCACAACTGTAACCCTGACACCCAGGAGGCAGAGGCAGGAGAGTCAAAGTCAGTTTTAGCTACTGAGTGAGTTCCAGCCCGTTATGGGATGACCTTAGATGTGATTCCTCAGGTGCCACCCACCTTTATTTTAACTCCAGGATCTCTCACTGGCTTGGGATTCACCAGTTCTGGACCCAAACTCTGGGGTCCCACTTACCTCTGCCTCCCCAGTGCTGGGATTGTAAGTGCAGGCCATTATCACCATCATCAGACTCAGATGTTTTTGTTGTTTTGCTTTTTTTTTTTTTTTAAATGTTCTAAAATTGTTTTAATGAATTCTGAGTGTTGGATTCAGGTCCTCATGCCTATATAACAGGTACTTTACTGACTGAGCCAACTCTTCAGCCTTCCTTACAGTGGAGGTTCTGGTGTGGATATTCCTTCATAAAATCCTGGCTTCCTGTCGGCCCTTCAAGGCATGCTCTTTAGGGAGTAAACATGTTGTTATTTGACGTTTTGACTTTACTCCTTGTTGGCCTGTTAGGGACCTCCCTCTGACTAGACAGCCACAGCATCATACTCAGGGGAAACTGCTTTTTGGTTCCCAGCTCCCTTTTTATTTCCTGGACTTGCTCAAAGGTACACTGAGGTTCACCAGCTTTCCACATCCCTCTTTATTGCGATTTTAAATAACGCGTATGGCAAAGTGGGATTATCCACACACATCAAACAGTCCCCTGGACCCCTATGCCAGGCACCATGCTGAATGCTTGGGCATCACTATCCTAGGAAATGAAGCTGCAATTAGATTTATGATGGTGTGGCTGCCTTTCCTCAGGAGCCGGGATGCCCTCTGGTGTGCCTGGCAAGGCCCCTGGGAGTCAGGGAGGAGAAGCAGGGACACATGCAGCAGCCTTACGTGACTAATCATTCTCCCTGATCATGTGTGATGGCTCAGAGACAGGACACGGCTCCATCTGGCATGTGTTTTGAGCTCTGCCAGGAGTTGAGTCTTTGTTCCCACACTCATACCCGTTGATCTCACTAACTAAAGCGATTATCATCACTTAGCAGCCTTTTCAGAAAGCCTTATTTCCACTCCAAAACACCACTTTTATTGCCAAAGAGCTACAATGTTGCATCCTGGCAATTGATCAGCATTTACTGCCAAATTATGTAAGGCCTTGGTGGGGCTGCCTGATGAAGCAAATGTGTCTGTGATGTGTGTTAGCATCTTACACAGGCCCAGTGCCCAAAAGTGGAGAACAGCTGTCCTTAGATTCATTCATTCATTTATTCAGTGTTTATGCTTTGATTGGGTAGGAAATCTACATTTGCTTAAGGCACTCAGCTGAGAAATCTCATCATTGTGAGAGACATCAGGTTGAGTTTTGTTGTCAAGGAAATGTAAATTGTGTCTGGTTCATGAAACTCAGATACATGACTTGCTCCACCAACCTGGAGCCCTGGGACTGGAATAAACCATGGTGGCCATATTCAAAGACTAAAATGTAATTAGTGTTGATTGTAGTAACTGTAGCAAAAGACTCTTAAAACCCCAGCTGAGCTTCTCATTAGTAAATATCAGAAGAAATGTTTCCATTGAAAAGTCAGCATAAAGAGACACTATTGGTGAATACAAAGAAGCCCCATTTAGTAAACAGAACACAATCTAGAGCTCCAGTGGGTGAGCTCATCTGTACAGAGGCAAAAAAAAAAAACCCAAACAAACTCCATAGGGTTGAGGTATATTCAGTGGTTGAGTGTTTCCTTAGCACCTGGGTTTGGTTCCCAGAACTGCCCACAAAAAAAATTTGTAGTGGATTTTTAAAAACAGAAGAGTGAGTTTGGTACTGTCCATCATGCATTGCTTCATGGATCCAAGGCAAAGTCACCTGTTTTTAGAATAGAGTCTTCCTGCCCAACCCACTCCTTGGCCAACCTGCTCCATTTTAGGACACCAGTAGGCCTTCCTGTGCGCGCGCGCGCACACACACACACACACACACACACACACACACACACACACACAGGGGCTTGTTGGGAAGAGGATGAGTATTAGTTCTAGTGACAAGGAGACATGAGGGAGTAATAAGGGTGAATATGGGAAAACATACATGCATATGAAAATGTCATAAAGAAGCCTACTGTGTGTAATTAGTACATTTATCAAGGTAGGTAAGTTCAAAGGTTTGTCTCCTTCTCCCTGCCCTTCTCAAATGAGAGTATAAGAACCAACAGGCCAAGACCCACAGTAGGTAAAGAGTGTGGGTAGAGGGGTCAGTGGAGGGCAGGGGTAGTCACCAGGTGCCTGCAGCATAGTGCCAGGTATGATACAGCCCTACATTACTGAAGGAGGCAGGGGAGAAGGGTCAAGATCCAGGGTATCACTTAAGGACTTGAGGATTGAGCTGTCAGCCCTCAGAGTATTCTCAACACCCTAACGATGACTGACGTCTCTCTGCACCTCTCCCAGACTCCAGCAGCATCAGGGAGAACAGGACCTGGGACAGGTAGTGCATGGACTGAGGGGGACTGACTGAAGGTGGGCCCTCCAGTTGTCCTCTGCCATCCATGCCTATGACACCAGTGGATGTGCAGGTGCAGCCCAGCAGTGCAGTGACAATGATCAGCTTCAAAGGCTTCATTTTCCAACTTCCCCTTATAAGTGGGGTGGCCAATGAGTAGGCTTTTTTCAGAAGAGGTATGTGCGTATATGTGTACACATGTGAGTACAGTGTCCCCAGCATCCAGACAGGGGCATGGAACCTGCTAGAGCTAGAGTTACAGGTGGTTGTGAGTCCCCTGATGTGATTCTGGGAAAGAACCTTAGGCCTCTGTAAGAGCAGTGCATGTTCATCACTCAAACATCTCTCCAGTCCCAAGCACTAAATTTGAAGAAACAACTAAAATATTCATGTATATTTTCACAGCACAAACTGAATATAGAAGGAAGCACAGATACAATTGGATGGAGGAAATAATATCCCTTTGCAAAATCTGTGTACATATGCTTGAAACTTGGGGTGTAACAATCTTTTTGGGAAGTTCAACACCAGAGTTGGTTGCAGAATAGAAAGACCCAAGAAGAGCCCAGAAAGGGACAGGAACTGGACGGTTGTTATTTGTGAGGGGCAGTTGCAGGTCTCCTGGGGGGACTCTGTGGCTATGCAGTTTCTTGGGGCACTCTGCAGTAAACATGGCACTTGTCCCGCTTCCGTCAGTTCTGCAGGCATCCAGCAAAGGTGGTCACACCCTGCACAGGAGAAGAAGTGATTCTTGGTGTATCAGTACTGACACAAAATAGAGATTTTGAATCTTATTCCACCAATATTCCTGAATCCCAACCCTAGACCTTTAGGAACACTTTTCAGATAAATATGCCAGGCAAACATTTTGGCATAAAAAAAATATTTTTAAAAAACGTTCCATCATTTATTCTCATTATTAATTTCACAAACTATTCCTTAGATTAAAACATGTCTTAAACATTGTATTTAGAGAGTATTAAAGAACTCAAAGCTAGGGAAACTGGGGTGTAGCCCACTTGGTAGAATACTTAGTGCTTGGCACACATGAAGCCCTGGGTTTGTTTGCCAGCACTGGGTAAGTCAGACATGGTGACACACTTATAACCTGAGAACTGGGGAGTGGAGGCAGGAGGATCATAGCTAAAGGTTATTCGTGGAGTCAGCCTGTGATACAAAGGCTTTTTCTCAAGAAAAAATAGAGGTGGACACTACATGCCTCAGTGGGTAAAGTACTTGCCACCAAGACTGAGGACCTGAGTTCAAATTTTAGGGTATGGTATAAATAGTAGAAGCTGAGAACTGACTCCTGTGTGTTTTCTTCTGGTTATATGCTTACTGTGGCACACATGCATCCATGCACATGTATATGTATGTATATATACACAAATGAATATGAAAGATTTTAAAGCCACATGTGCATTTTAAAAAGGCTTGATAGTGTTTTGGGAAGAAAAATGGGAGAGGAAGGAAAAACTAAAGATGAACCTCAGAGTTTTTTTTATCCCTTAACCATTTTCATGGAAAAACACCTTGTCCTTAATTGCTGGCAACAAGAGCACTCTCTTGGTTAAAAATAAATAGCACAAAGTGTGAGGAAACCTACTAAGGGGAAAAAATGATCAGAATAGCTGGAAACCAGAGCGGAGCTATGCCGGAGGTCAGATCATTACACCAGAGACTGCCCTCAGCTAGGACCGCAGCCAGTGTTGGCAAGCCCATTACACAGGTTCAAGGCCATCCAGAAAGGAGTGCAGGTCAGGACAGTGCTCAGCCGTCCGTTCAGAAGGCTCTTTGCTGTTTAGAGTGTCCAGCTGGCTTTGAACCCTGACATTTCGCGTTCATATCAACCTAGTCTCTGCCTAAAGAGATGCGATTCTAATGTCATGTCCTCTTTCCTCCTGCTAGCCCGGACAGTGAACCATGGAGCTGTATTTTGGTGAATACCAACACGTGCAGCAGGAATATGGGGTCCACCTGAGACTCGCCAGTGATGACACCCCAAAGCCAAGAAATTCCCAACCCTCAAAGACAGGCTCCTATGGTGTCAGTATTAGGGTCCAGGGAATTGATGGCCACCCTTACATAGTCCTGAATAACACTGAACGGTGTCTAGCAGGTACACCTTTCCCAGAGAATGGGCCAGCGTTTCCATCTTCAATGGTAAATAATCAAAGCAACGGGACCGTGTTGAAGGAGAGCAGTCCAGAGGAGCTGCAGCTTCCAGAAAACCCGTATCTGCAAGCTAGCCAGAAGCAGCCCGCCCTCCATGAGGGCAGGAATGGAGTTGTAGAACGGAAAGATGGACCCACAAAACTACCCCACGTGCTCAACTTTCAGAGGCACCCGGAGCTTCTGCAACCCTATGACCCTGAAAAGAATGAGGTGAACTCCCAAAAGCATCATCCTCCGGAGGCTCCCTGGCTGAAAAACGTACCGGAAGAAGGGACAAACTACAGGAAGCCCCGAAATTGCTTTCCCAAATCTTACGGTTCCCAGCCCAATAGCCCTACTTTGGAAGATCTAGCCAAGACCAACGCGACGGCGATCCGTCTTTGTAGCTCTGTGGTCATTGAAGACCCCCAAAAGCAGACCTCAGTGTGCGTGAATGTTCAGAGGAGCACCAAGGAGGGGGAGGGGGAGGAGGCGCTTTCCCCTCGACGGAAATCCCCGCCTGCTCCCAGCCCACAGACCTACTCTGAAACCAAGAAAACCAGACCAGACGTGCTACCCTTCCGGCGACAAGATTCCGCAGGACCCATTCTGGATGGAGCTCGGTCACGGAGGTCATCTTCGTCATCCACGACTCCCACCTCAGCCACTTCCTTGTACAGATTTTTACTCGATGATCAGGAATGCGCCATCCATGCTGACAACGTCAATCGCCATGAAAACAGAAGGTATATTCCCTTCTTGCCAGGAACTGGGCGGGATATTGACACATGCCCAATTCCTGGTGTGGACCAGTTAATTGAAAAATTTGACCAAAAGCCTGGGCTTCAGAGAAGGGGAAGGTCTGGGAAGAGAAACAGGATCAATCCGGATGACAGGAAAAGATCTCGAAGCGTAGATAGTGCCTTTCCATTTGGTCTCCAGGGAAATACAGAATACCTCACAGAGTTCAGCAGGAACCTGGGCAAGTCTAGCGAACACCTCCTCCGGCCATCCCAGGTCTTCCCGCAGAAGTCCCTGGCCCCGGAGCACCGTGGGAAGCACAGTCCAAGCTGCACCCTTGCAAAGCTGCAGGGTGCCACACAGGGTGCCCACCCCAAGCCTCCCCTGCACAACAAAGATGGGAAAGCTCTGAACAAAGCAAGTCAGGAAAGCATGGTGCCTTGTGCCTCCTCCCTTCCAGCACAGAATAAAAAAGAGGAAGAAATCAAAATAGCCACTGCCACGTTGATGTTACAGAACCGGGCTGTGGCTGCCACACCTGATTCTGCTGCCAAGAAAATTTCAGCAAAGACATTTCCTTCCGACTCTAATACACAGGTAACTCTTGTGTTTTTCCTTTGCAGAGTGGTGTAAGCAAGGTGCCCTAGGAATGAATGTCCTAAGTCTTGCATCAGTAATGATACATTTGATGATTCTGTGTAAGTGCATGTTTGCAAATATGTGCACATCTAACTAAGATAGGCAGGGAAACATTGCTCTCAGATGCCTCACGCAGGAGCATGTGTGTGCAGGTACATATGTGTGTGGAGGCCATAGGTTGCCATCTGGTGTCTTTCTCTGTCACTCCTTACTTTGGGGGATGGGATTTCTCACTGAACCTGGAGCTCACCTGCTCCTCGTCTCTACCTCCCCTGTGCTGGAATGATAGACATGTACAGTGTCTGGCTTTTTCATGGATGTTGGGGATCGAACTCAAATTCTCACTTTCAGAACAAGCACTTCACCAACTGAACCATTTCTCCAGCCCTTGCACATTTTGTTGTATTTTAGTTACTTGTTTTTTTTTTTTGAGACAGGGTTTCTCTGGAACTCACTCTGTAGACCAGACTGGCTTCCTGCCTCTGCCTCCTGAGTGCTGGGGTTAAAAGTATGGATCACTAAGGCTCAGCTGCTTTATTACTATCATCATTATTATTATTATTTATCAGATTATGTTTTACTGCCAACTGTATAGTTTCTAGATTATTCTGAGTGCCTCCAGGTTCACTTTCTAGAAAATCCCCTGTCAAATAGTACACAAAGAGACTCCATTTTTTTTCACATGTGTGAAATCTGAATGTGTACAAAATGAGTTTTAACACATAGGTTCTGAGGCTAGGTTGGTTTCTGGTCTGAGAAATTAGGTTAATCTTCATTTAGGTTAATAGTAAAGTGATAGAGTCTAAGTGGCACATTGAGTGTTTTGATAGTAACAGTTAAAAGATAATAACAGTAATAAAAACAATGATGGGGTTGATAAGTTGTAGGTGTTGTATTATAGCATCACACCAGCTGTGTGAAGCATTGATTTTAACCTTCATTTACCACTGAGAAAACCCAGGGGAATGAGAAGTCACTCACCCAAGGGTCCGAAGCTCAGGAATGTTGGGATGAGGAAACTGGCCAGACAAATTGATTTTGGGCAGGAGTATGCGGGTAGCCTCATCTTCCTGGGAGTGTCACCTCACCCTCTGGGTTTAATAATGCACTTCATTACGTTGCAGGCCACACCAGATCTACTGAAGGGCCAGCAGGAGCTCACGCAACACGCCAACGAGGAGACAGCCAAGCAGATCCTTTACAATTACCTCAAGGAAGGGTGCGTGGTTTTCCTTGAAGGGCAAAGCCATTGCAGGGCTCTTGGCTTGTATTTGAGGCTTTGTATTTAACTTTTCTTTCTTCTTCTATTAGAGCCAGCTGAGGGTGCGTCTCTATGGATGCAGTTTCCTACTAGGTACAAGGGATAGGGAAGGATGTTTGTTGTGAGTCAATTAAAAACATGTAGAATTTATATTTGTGTATGTGTATGTCCATGAGGAATGAATATGTGGCAGTCAGTGTTGAGCTGGGTCAGCCCCATCTTGAGGTCTTCCATGCTACAGCAATCTCCCTCATCCCTTATTGGAAGAAGCTCCTGCTTTCTCCCAGTGGGAGGCCTGGCCCGAGCCCAGGCTTCCATGATTGTCAAGCATGCTCGAGGCATCTGAGAGCATTGCTTGTCCTTCCTGCCTATCTTGGAAACTCCAGCCACTTGGGTTCTTTTCCTTCCTGCTGACCATGTTGAGATTCTGGAGCAGGAATTTGAAATTTCTGTCACAGTCCTCTTATGGAATAGTTAGAAGAATGCAGAGGCTTCAAAGTATGATGCGAATGAAAGTCAGCCTCCCAGCACAGCTGTCAACCCTGGGTGTTTGTGTGCTGGGATTTATGGTTGACCTGTTAGGCTGTCAGAGCTGGCAAAGAGGATTCAAAATACAACATGGGGCTTAAAAACAACCATCGAGTTCTTACTGCGGCCTGTGAAGGGCTCGCCCTTAAAATGAAGGTAGAAGATCGTGACTTTTAAAATTCTATCTTTTCCCTTCTCCCTTTCCCCCTTCCCTCTCTCCTTTCCCCCTCCTCGTTCTCTGGGCTTTCTCTCACTTCGTCCCCTCCCACCTTCCCCGTTCTTTCCTTTCTTACTTGAATAGCTGAGCGACAGGTGAGACCGAAGTTAATAGTAGGTGCCTGTGTAAGGAATTTTATTTTCAATCCCTTGATTGCCAGGGGTGTATAAAAGGATCTGATTAACGTGGAAGTGGAGACAAAGGGCTGCTGTTGGACAGTCTTGGCATTGGGGCTTCTTTTTCTTAAGAAGAGGCTAAATAAACTACAAATCCTCCAACACCTTAGTAGCTTGAGGTTTAAAAGCACAAGTGTACGTGTTTAATTCCCTTTGGGACAAATGTGAGCTGAGTCAAGCAACAGCTCACCATATTGTCACCAAGCTTGATGGAGATTATGCATTGTCATGCTCACATATTCAGGAATGAACATCTCTGTCTGAGATTGCGTGGTCATGGCCTTCCATCTTGCCCATCAAACACTGGTTTTGTCTTAATTCACTCAGACCGCTTGCAGTTAATGTCCAAGGGCCTTTGGGGTGAGTATAAGGGCATGTGGAGCGCCTTGAGGCTGACGGCTTCATCTCTTGATGCATTTTTTGCAGAAGCACAGACAACGAGGATGTCACCAAGAGGAAAGTCAACCTGGTCTTTGAGAAAATCCAGACTCTGAAGTCTCGAGCAGCAGGAAGTGCACAAGGAAGTAACCATGTAAGCTATAGATTTGGTGTTCTGTAGAGTGTGTTTAACACAAATGTGGAGAGGGACTGGTTTCTTCAGCTGCTGGTGACAGCAGTGAGTGGGATGCCCCTCAAAGAGCAAATGGTGCCTCAGACAACCAGCCTGGCTTCAAACACAGGTTAAACATTCTAATCCCAAATACCTTAAACCTTCAAACTTCCTGAGTAGTGACATGAAAATTCAACCCCTGACCACAAACAGGGACATGAACACAAGCTTCTTTTCATGCAGAAAGCTGCTAAAACCATCATATCAAATCACCTCTGGACTCTGTATATTAGAAATTTATGTGATTTAAATAAATTTTGCATGTCTACTTGTGTTCTCATTATATTCGTGCAAATATTCCAATCCCAAAATAAAAACTGAAAATCTGAAATACTTCTAGAGCCAACTATTTTGGAGAAGGCATTATGATCAGCTTAAGAAACAATATTTTATTCATCAACTAAATGACCAGCTAGAAGAGTTCTAGCATCTTGTGACTATGCTGTGAATGTGTGTGTGCAAGCACTCAGCATGTTCATGACTATGCTGGAGTGAGTGTGTGTGTGTTATGTATACAGAACAGTGATTCTGACTTGGACTTGGGAACTTAAAAACAAGAATTTGCTTATATACAGCTTTCAGGAGCTCTACCTAATTCTTTTGTCCATTAAAAAAATTCATTGGCAATTTCATATATGCCTATAATGAATTTTAGATGTTTTTCACACGCAATCTTCCTCTCTGACAGCTCTTGTTTTGAGAGAGTCTCACTACATAAACCAGGCTGGCTTCAAACTCACAGATCCATGTGCCTATGCCTCCAAAGTGCACTGGGATCCAGTCTCTCATATCTCTTAACATTAATTTAATACTTTTGATAAAGCTTTTAAATTTAAATCACAACTAGTATTCTTGCCTTTTATTTACTTGCCTGCCCTGGGGAAGACATAGCCTTTGGACTTTATATTAAGATTGTCATCATGAATTATGGACTTGGAACAATCAGTCGGAACTGAGGAAGTCCGTGTGTCCCTTCTGCAAATAAGACGTCTCAGGTCAAGAGCTCTTTGTGAGAAGTCAGGGAGGCAGGATATCCTAGGTTGGAAGAATGGCACAGACTATATCGAGGGTTGTGACTTTGTCATGTTTGTGTGTTTGTTTACTTACTTGAAGTAATTTTATGTAGCTGCTACAAGAAACCAGGATGTGGGAAGAGTTAGATAGGACATTTCCATTCTAGGCTGCCATGAAAAGCATTTTTATTGTCTTTTGAGACAGGATCTCATGCAGCTAAAGCTGGTCTTGAACTTGTGATTCTCTGGCCTCCAGCTCCAGGGTTAGGATTCGGTGTTGGGATTACATGTGTGTACCACCACACGATTTATATAGTGCTGGGGATGGAACCCAGGGGCATCATGCATGCCTGGCAAGTACTCTCACATTGACACAAATGTTATCATGTTGCAAAAGTTTATTCCTTTTGCTGCTTTTAGAGACAGGTAAGATTAGAGAGAGACCAGTTAAGAAGTCCTGCTAGCTTGAGGAAGACAGGATGAGATCCCTGGCGCCATGCACAGTGTGTCCCCCATCTCTTTCTTATGTTCTGAATCTGATCCTTTGCTGGCAGAATTTTGGAGTTTTATCTTTTGGAAGTGTGTGAATGATTCCCTAGGGGAGATTGTTAGAGTGTTTTGGTTATGGGCTGAGACCATCTTGGAAACTGCAAAGCGGATAGAATTTTGTTTTTATTTTCTTTCCTTTCATTCTCTCTGCTTCCTCCCTGGCTCCCCCTCCCCCTTCCTGTCTCTCCTGTCCTCTTTTGTGCATGACTTCTCCCCCTGGGTTGGATTTAGGTTCTAAGAAGGACTGCCTTCATCCCCTGGAAAAACTTGGCACTCCTGTGCTTTTGCTGTGGGGCGCTCGTGTGGGTCCCCGAATTCCATGAGAAGTGCCTCTTCCAGGTTCCAGATACTCAGCTCACACCTGGATCAGTGACTTGTGAGCCTTGACTCTGCCTCTTATAGCTTAGATTTCTGCGTTTATCGCTTCGCCTCGCCACTTAACTGTAGGATTTTAGCCAATTCCCCTTGAGAGCTTCACCCTGTTATCACTTCCATGGGAGAAGAGAAACAAGAGCCCTTGATATGCACACTCAGATCAGACGCCATCCTCCTAAGGGCTGTTTAATCTGGCCCCTCTTCTTGGTGGGAATGCAGACTGAATGAGAAAGCCAGTTTGGCCCAAATGTATTTATTTGCACTTGCTGACAGGCCTATGCTGAGGGTGGGGGATGAAAGTCCGCCTGGCAATCGGAGCATTATCCCCCGGAGTGAGGGAGCTTTGGAAATGGGAGGTCTGGCTGCTCAGACACACAGGTTCCCAGAATGTCACACAAAGGTGTTTTTTTTGTGCTGATTTATTAGAGTCGAACTTAAAATAAATTCTGGAATCATAACTGTGTAGTTCACTGTGTTTTAAACACAGATTTGCTATGTGCAAGCCCTACTCAGATCACAGAGGGTGCCCTTCACCCAGAACTTTCCTGCCAGCCACATCCCCTCCTTCTTCAGGTAATCCTATTGTGACACCATCACCTAGATTAGTTTGACTTAAATTTCATAGAAATAGTCACCTGATTCCTGTCTGCCCACCTTTATTTCTTCAATGTTGTGTCAGTGAAGTTCATTAATGCTACACTTACCAGTAACTATTTTTTAATTACATATTGATTTGTGTGTGTGTGTGTGTGTGTGTGTGTGTGTGTGTGTGTGTGTGTGTGTGTATACACTAGTGTATTTCTGGTGAATATTTCCAGTTTGGGACTCTTAACAATAAAGCTACAGCGGACATTGAGCCTTATTGTTCATGCACTTTTTAAATGGACGCACACTCTGATATATATGCAGGAGTGAACTTCCAGGTTATAAATTGGGCAGAAGTTCTGCTGTGCATACTGTGAATGGATTCAGGAAATGGTGGAACAATTAACACTTCTATCAGTGGTGCCCGAATGGTAGACCCAGACATTGGGACCCTCTATTCTCTTGCATGGAGTCTATGTCTCTTCCCATACAGATCTGTGCTGTAGCTTTAGCATAGGCACTGAAATCTGGTAATGTCTGCTCCAGACCTTATTCTTTCTTCAAGTTGGCTATTCTGTGTCTCTCACCTTTCCGTACAAATGCTAAATTTTTCAGAGGTGAGGGTGAAGCCGGCAAAGCTGGGGAGAGCCCAAGCTGCGTTCTTAGCACCCATGTCTCCTGGTTCACACTGTAACTCCAGCTCCAGAGGATCAGACACCTGTGGCCTCTGTAAGCACCTGCACACACTTGCACACGTGTGCATCATAAACGCACATGTACATAATTAAGATTATAATAATAACTCTTTAAGAAAAAGCAAAGGGGGAGAGAAAAACAAGACCTTTTGTCTGGGGCTAACACTGGATGTGCACATCACTTTGTTTAGGTTGCCCTCTTCATGTGTCTGGCCCCCTTCATAAGCATGAATCCCTCCCCACTTATCTGTGTCCTCTGCTTCTCCTTCTGTATCTCACATAAGTTTCGTTTTGGTTTGTTCACTGTCCAGTTGCATTCATTTCTTTATGTTCTTCTGTGTTTCCTGTCTAGGGTTGTGTTCTTCCCTCCCTGAGAACTGTTTAGTCTTTTCTGCTGGCAGAGGGAGTAGGCTGTCCATGTTTGTTCAGATTGCCCTTTGTTCGCTCTGTGTTTGAGGCGCTTAGTTCAGGAGGCACTGCTCTGTCTGATCACTTTAGAGGTACATTTGTCTGCTGGTCTCTGGTCACTGGAGGCAGGCAGCTCTCCAAGTATGTTCTGCTGCAAGCGAGGCATCTATTCTCTGTACCTGCTTTCAATATTTGATTTTTTTTTTTTTTTTAAGTTTGAGTGTGCCTGAATGTGGTTTTCTTGTGTTCAACATGAATTCTTGACTTCATAGTTTTTTGGCACTCATCAGATCTGAAACACCCTGGCCATTTGTTGTGAATATTTCTTTCACATTCTGTTCTCCTTACATTCTAATTACATGTATTTTACTTCTTTTTAATGGTCTTCCTTGCTCTGTGTGTCTGCATGTGCGAGTGTTTGTATGACTCTGTGTTTGTGTCTGTCTATTTTCTTTCTTTTTTTTTTTTTTAAACAACTTTATTTATTTGCTTTGGTGTTTGCCTGGAACTGGAACTACGGATAGTTGTGAGCTGCCATGTGGGTGCTGGGAATTGAACCCCGGTCCTTTGGAAGAGCAGTCAGTGCTCTTAACCACTGAGCCATCTCTCCAGCCCCCAAGTGTCTGTCTATTTTCATGTGGCATATCATATATACTCTGGAAATATTCTCTCTCTCTCTCTCTAACAGCTCTGGCTGTTCTGGAACTCACTCTGTAGACCAGGCTGGCCTGGAACTCACAGAGATCCACCTGCCTCTAACTCCAGAGTGTGGGGAATAAGGGCGTGAGCTTTTCTCTTAACATTTCAATTTCAAATTTGCTCTTCCCTTTTTTTTTTTTTTTTTTTTTTTTTTTTTTTTTGGTTAAAGGTTTATTCTTTTAAAATGTCCTGAAAGCACTCCCCCATCATTCTTTGAGAATGATTCTTTTTCTTCTCATGTGTCTTTGTGGAGTGCATGCGCACATGAGTGCATGTGGGGGGGGGCTGACGTTGATGTAGAAAATCTTCTTGGAGCCCTCCCTCTTCAGCCATAATCTAAGGAGCAGGGTCTCATCAAACCCAGAGCTCCTGGTACCTTAGCATGCTCCAGGCATCTTGTCCCTTTCCCAGGCTGGGATCACAGGTGAACACCACACTGCCCTGGCACGTATGTCTGTCTGTTTTCATGGAGCATATCATATACTCTGGTTATTTCTCTCTCTCTCTGTGTCTCTCTCTAAACTTGGGTCCTCTTGCTTGCTCAGGCAAGCATTAACTGCTGAACCAAGTAAGTCCCCAGTCCCCAGAGACCAGCCACCTAATGAGTTCTTCAATTTCAAGCATTGGTCTGCTATTCTAAATTGCCCATTTGACTGTGTTTCTAGATTCTAACTGCCTTTGGGAAACCGTCTTTTTTTTATTTTTTAAATTCTGTTTATAGTTTCCTATACTTTAAAGAACATTACTCATAGCTCTTTTGACCCCCCTTTTCTGGGTCATCTTTACTTGTGCTGTGTATTCTCTCTCTATTATTAGTCAGTTTTGTCCTGCTACTTTAAACATCCAGGATTTTCTAACTGCATGCTGGGTAGTGGATGACCAACTTACACATGTACTGGATTGGCTTGTCTTCTACCAAAGGGTGGAATTGAAAGCTAAATCAAATGTGGCTCACTTTAATTCTGTAGGTGCTGTTGTTTTAGACTTTGCTGGGGCGCTGGGGGGGGTCTTGGGTTTTGACCTTCACTCCCTAGGTATGACCGATATTCCCTTCTTAGAGCTCAAATGAATGTCAGTCAGACTCTAGTGTCTCCTTGGCTCAGTACAACCTGTGTGGTTGGCTTCTTTGCCTCATAGACACTCCTTTTCTGATGAACTTTTGGAATCTTGCTTTGCTTATACATAGAAATAATCTCAGACTCCAAAAAGGAGTTTTGTTTTGTTTTTTTAAAAATAGCTTTTCCTGTGGTGTTCTTACCTCCTAATACCCTTAACCCCAAGATTGGTCCTTTGCTTATGATATCTAATTTCCTAGATGCTTTTTAGCTCAACATGAGTTTCTCATCTCTTTTGTTTGAGCACCTTTTCCTCTTGAATCAAAGTAATAAATTATTCTTGTTGGTTGGTTTTGTTTTGTGGTGATGGTGACTGAGCACTGGACCTCAGGTATGCTAGGCAATTATATGTGGTACTGAGTTGCATCTCCAGCCTGATAAACTAGATGTAGTTAGGGCTATTTTAAGCTCAGAACAGAATTGAGTAGAAAGAACAGGAATTTCCCTTACGCTACTGTGATCTTCTGGTACATTTGTTAGTGTGGGTAGATTCTGACACACGATTGGCATCTAAATCCCAGGGTTTGCTCTGGGATTTTTCTTGGTGGTGTACATTGTATTGGTGGTATGTGTGGTGGTGATGTGTGTGTGTGTGTGTGTGTGTGTGTGTGTGTGTACTTGTTCATGTGTGTGCACATGCATGTGGAGGCTGAAGGTCAACATTGGATGCTTTCTTAAGTTGCTTTCCACTTATTTGTTTGTTTCTCAAATCCTGTCAAAGGCAGAGAAAGGAAGATCCAAGGCACACTGGCCAGCTGGTTTATCCTATTTCTCCAGCCTTTTTAAGGTGCTTCAGAAACAGCACCTGAGGTTGTCCTTGGGGCTTCCACATGCACACACCGGCAGGTAGACACATGTCCTAAATTTAGTAGCTTAATATTTCATAATATGTTTGAAAGATGTCCAATAAGTCCTACCTCCTTCCTCAAGTGTAAGTCATGTTGGAAATCTGGTGAAATAGTCCCTGGGCTAGTGTGAAAGATGTATAAAGTAACTGTGAGGAGCATCAGCGTTAACTCTGGGGGAGGGCTCTGCTTGATTGGCCAGTGTTGTGGGGCATCTGTTACATCCCGATGGTACCGTGGGGGAGGAGAATGAAAGCATCTCAAGCATTTAACTGAGGATATCTTGGTAATTAATTGCAGGCTTCGAATTTTTCCTCTGAAGTCAAAGACCTATTGGAGCAGAAGAACAAATTGATCTTAGAAGTGTCTGAACTGCAGAGGCAGCTGCAATTGGAGAGGAAGGTATCAGCTTATAATTTTTCCGTTTCTGTCTTGGTCGATAAAGGATTTTTAGAACACATTGGGATGCCCAGGTGAGATGAAAGTCAAAAAAATTTTCCCCCCTAAAAGAAGCATGCCTGTCATCCCTGAGCACATTCCTTCAAATTTGGTGGCTGCTAGCCAAAGAATTTTTTAAAGCAACCAGAGCACACAGAAACTGTTCGCTTTGAGCAAAAGAAGTACTGTTGGAGACAGGCAGGCCAATGGGAATGATGCTGCTGCTTAAGACATTTAAACTAGAGTAATAGAAACAGCAAAATGAGCCCTAGGTGTGTTGTGGTTTTCTTTTAAAAGTGTTCAGTTCACTAAATTTGAATATTTCATATCCCTTCTGGAACTTCTGAACCTTAATTACATAGTCTGATTGAGTTGTGTAATAATGAAGGAACAGTACATGGAGTCCCCTGGTGTTCACAAGCGGGCTTCTGGGCTGGGGATGTGGTTCATTTGGCAGAATGCTTGCTCAGTACACATAAAACCCTGGGGTCCAGCCCCACTACCTCCTAACCCAGGCAGGGCAGTGCACCTCCCAGCACCTGGGAGGTGAAGGCAAGAAGATCAGGAGTTCAAGGTCATCCTTGGCTACATAGCTAGTTGTAAGACCTGTCACAGATAGGCAGAGGAGGAGGGTGTGGTGTTTCAGTATTGATAGATACAATAGTATCTTAAAATCTTACTGGTTCCTATTAGAACCATCAGAACATCAAGGAAGAGAGAGACAGAATGAGGGAGGACTTGGAGCAGCTCCGAGGCCAGCACCAGAGCCAAGCGGAGGAGATGGCCACCTTGCAGCGACGGCTGCAGGAGAGCGAAGGCGAGCTTCGGAAAAACTTAGAAGAGTGAGTGCCCGCCTGGAGCCCCTGCCCTTTCTGACTTCATATGTTGCTAGAACCTTCTGCATTTTACACAGTTCCTGGCCATCCAAGTGTTTATCAAGGCCACCTACTTTCCTCTCCCACCCTTACAAAATTATGCAGCTGGAGCTATACGCCAGGAGGCTAATAGTTATTAATCCTTTGCATACTTTGTGCCTTATAAAGCTTCAGTCCCAATGGGAGATCTTCCGGCCGGTGAGTGAGAAGCAGGGGCCCCTGACGGTTAATAATGTAATGACTAAGGTTTCTCCTGGGAACCTGAGTGTGATATCTAATGACTAAGGTTTCCAAAAGTCTGGGTCCAGTTTCTAGTGCATTTAGCCTGTGGGATTCATAGTCTCCCCGTCTGAGCACTTTCTCCAGAATGGGTTGTTCTCTGTGATGCATACTCACACTTCTGCTTAGCCTGTAGAGAGGAAACATAACTCCAAGGCCTCACCTGCCTGATTAGCTTTGTATACAGACCCAGAGATGTATTTTTCTAATCCCATAGGTGCTTCTGAGTTTATTCAAACTGTCAGTCAAGACTGACCACAGACATTAACTTGGTAGTTCTCCTCTTTTCTAGTTCTGACCAGCTCTCCTTGGTTTTAGGCATTTTCTCATGTTCTATGTCCAAATTCTACTACTTCATAGTCCCTTTCTGGTAGAAAGAATGTCCCTGCAAATCTGTCCCATTTTGTGGGTTTGAGCTCTCATCTAACATCTTGGCCAAATTAGACTATGGTCCTGAGAAAACTTCTCAGGACTACAGATGACCATCTGACAGCCTGAGAGTGAGGCCCTTGGGTCCCGGGGGCATCGCTAATGGACCTCCCTGCTTCCTGCTAGGTTGTTCCAGGTGAAGATGGAGCGGGAACAGCACCAGACAGAGATCCGAGACCTGCAGGAGCAGCTGTCGGAAATGCACGATGAACTGGACAGTACCAAGCGGTCTGAGGACAGGGAGAAGGGAGCCCTGATTGAGGTAAGGGGCTTTGGGGTCAGGGTTCACCTCGCCTGCCTGGGAGGATGCGGCTTCCAGAGCTGGATGCTACAAGCCACTTTCTGTTGTGTGTGTGTTTTTTTCCACTGGTTTCTGCATTTAGATTCTGTGAAGCCATCACTGCCTTAGGAAAAACTTTGCAACATTATGAACAGTAAATGTAGGAAGTATAGTATGTTAGGGCCTGGGAGATGGCTCAGTCAACAAAGAACCCATGTTTTTAAAAATAAAGCTGAACTCATAATCATAGTGCATGGGAGTAGAAATGGAGCGATCTCATTGCTCTGCTGGTCAGGAAGTCTAGTCTAGTCAGTGAGCCCCTAGCCCAGAGACCCTGTGTCATAACCAAGGCAGATGGAATCTGAGGAGTGACATCAGAGGTGGCTTCTGGCCTATATCTCCTGATTTTCCCTCCCTCCCACACACTCACATACATATAAACACACTCTTCAGATGCTCACAGAGGCTCTCACACACACTCACATGCTCACACTCAGACACTCACATATAAATACATACAGACGCTTTTATAGATACACACACACACACATAAAGGAGAATAATATATTAGCACTCAAAAAATTCTCAACAGATAGTTTTTTGGACTTGTCAGTGTTTTGTCATATTCCTACACTTCTTTTTCTGCTCATCTATTTACCTTTTTTGCATGTCTGAACTATTTTGAAATAAATTTCAGATTAGATCATATTTTACTTTTTTAAATTTTAGAATGTAGGGAACTTTGTGACATGGTTCCAATACTATTATAGCGACTAACATGTTTCTAAAATATAAATATGGTTTCTAAAATATAAATACAATGAGTCTGAATACTCAACCCTTATTACCTCCCAGTCTCTAGTTACAATTGATGTAGTAAGTTCAAGGCCAGCCTGGGATACATGAGCCCCTCCATTAAAAAAAAAAAAAAAAAAAATGTTTCCTAAGATAAATTCCCAGAAATGATGCCAGTGGAGAACTTACCCATTCAGAGGCTTTTCACCTTGAAGCCCAGAGCACAGATGTTGCTGTAGTCTCTGCCCCATGCCCTGGGTTATGTAGTGTCTGCTCCATGCCCTGGGTTATGTAGTGTCTGCTCCATGCCCTGGGCTGTGCAGTGTCTGCCCCATGCCCTGGGTTATGTAGTGTCTGCTCCATGCCCTGGGCTGTGCAGTGTCTGCCCCATGCCCTGGGTTGTGTAGTGTCTGTTCATGCCCTGGGTTGTGTAGTGTCTGCCCCATGCCCTGGGTTGTATAGTGTCTGCCCCTTGCCCTGGGCTGTGCAGTGTCTGCTCCATGCCCTGGGCTGTGCAGTGTCTGCCCCATGCCCTGGGCTGTGCAGTGTCTGCCCCATGCCCTGGGTTGTATAGTGTCTGCTCCATGCCCTGGGCTGTGCAGTGTCTGCTCCATGCCCTGGGTTGTATGGTGTCTGCCCCATGCCCTGGGCTGTGTATTCCATGCTCCATGCCTGGCTGCATCCATCCTCTGCTCTCTCTATCCACTCTCCCTTGCTCTAGGTTTGCATATTTTCCTTCAACACAGCCAAGTGTCATCTGTCATCTTTGCTTCATTTCAGGTACAGCATACTTCTGAATGACAGAGCAAAAGAATAATTTTCAGCATTTAAATTATTTTGAAAAGTTTCCATTTTTTTTTCCTAAAATGAAGTAATTCTGAG
>PVIH01002145.1:89161-201736 GCA_004025045.1 Sigmodon hispidus
TTTTTTTTTTTTTTTTTTTTTTTTTTTTTTTTTTTTTTTTTTTTTTTTTTTTTTTTTTTTGAGATAGGGTCTCCTGTAGCCCAGAATGACTCAGACTTGCTATGTAGTAGAGGATGGCCTTATGCTGCTGATCCTCTTGTCCCCAACTCTCAAGTGTGAGGATTACACTCTCAGTTTGTATTGTGCAGAGGATTAAGCCCTAGACCATGCTAGACAAGCTCTGTAGCAACTGCACCCCTCCCCAGCCTATGCCGTTAGCTGGAGTGTGGCTAACACCCCATAATATGTCACAACCTATTGACTATTTGTTCTGAATTTGATTTGGTAGTAGGTTAGTAGGGGTTTTGTATTGATAGGGGATGAGGACATGGACTCTGGTTTGGCGATGTGTGTTCAGGCCACAGCTGAAATGGGAATAGAGCACATCTCTTCTTAAACATCCTGCAGTTGGGGTCCTAGCTGCTTGTCACTCTCCTGACATGTGACCTGTGCCATCTGCAGCAGGAGGGAGGTGGCGAGGCATTGCCAGCAATTATGCCCATTATGTGTTTTGCCTCGCCCCTGGGAAATGCTGCGTGTGGCTACTTCAGCAGCTTTTAAAAATACAATTTACACTTTCCACAGCACCAATAAAGAAGATCCCATCTCCTAGTCACTTTCAATTTATTCTTTGTGCCTTAATAAAAAGTAGCTTGGAGAAATCTGATAACAGATTAGAGCTGAGGCCACGTTTTCCATGGCTTTTGCCTAAGAAAACACAAGGGATATTGAATCTAAAGCTCTGAAAGCTGTTGACGCCTGGATGCTCGGTGAGCCTGTGTCGCAGCTTGGATTTATCATGAAACCTCTCTTTCTTTCCAAGATGCTGGAGACTGAAGCTAAGGCCCTGTGTATGCTAGGTACATGCTGTGGTACTGACTCAATTCCAGCCCAGAAGTTAACTATGCCTTGTTAAATAGCATCAGGTGTCTACATGGAATCTGTAAAATATCACTGGGGGAGGGGCAGGCATTGTGACATGTGCCTTTAATGCCATATGGGAGACAGAGACAGGTGGATCTTTATGAGTTATAAGGGGTAGCCTGATCTACATAGTGAGTTCCAGGGCAGCCAGAATACTGAGACTCTATGGAAATAATTTAAAGGAAGGCATAGTAGAGGATATTTATTTTCTTAGGCTAAGAACTGATGAATAGTAAGAAAGATCTTTTTTTTTTTTTTAAGCCAGGGTCTCCCTTCTGTAGTTCAGGATGGACTCAAACTCTCTGTGTAGCGGCTAAGGGTGGCCTTGAACTCCTGGTCCTCCTGTCTCCACCTCCTACATGCCGGGATTATAGATGTGTACTCTGCTTGTCTTTTTGAATGTGAGGCTGACGTTAGAACCCAGGCTCTCATGAATTTGAGGCAAGAGCTCTACAAATGAAGCACATCCCCAGGACCTGAGGACTACATGATGTTTTTTAAATTTTGTGTATTATGTGTGTGTGTGTGTTGTGTGTGTGTGTGTGTATGTGTGTAAAACATGTGGGTTCTAGAGGGAAGCCTCAATTGTTTCTCAAATGTCAGTCCTACCTTAATAACTGAGACAAACCGAGAACTTGCCAAACAGGTTAGCAAGGTGTCTGCCCGGGATCTCCAGGAATACCTACCTCTGTTTTGTTTTTCTTCCTGTTTTGCACATGTGTTTTGGGAACTGAACTAGGGCCCCGGTGGTAGCAAGGTAAGTCCTTCACTCATTAAGCTGGCTCCTATACACAGATGTGAGATCTCAGGGGTGTGCCAGCATCTCATTTCTGAATGGATCTTGGTCTCTATGCATAGTCATTTCCCTTATTTAGATCTTTAGAAATAGTATTATTCTCATGCACAAATGCCAAACATAATCAACTTTTTAAGATAGATCTTTCTCTGCTTGACTCCAATTTTGTTTTACTTTATTTAAAATTTTTTATTGCAGTTATTTATTTGTTTTTGGGTGTGGGTGTGGTTGTGGGGTGCCATGCTGCATGGGAGTCAGTTCTCTGCTGCTACCACATGGGCCCTGAGGACCAGTGCTTAGGCTTGGTGGCTGGCACCTTTACCACTCTAGGTGTAGATTGGCTGGTTCTTTGTGACATGTGACCTATCTTGACTGCATGAAGGTCTGGGAGTCAGTGATTCTAAGAGGTCAGATTTTTCCTTGTTTTCTTTGATTGTAGTTTCCAGATAGGTGCATTTCTCTTTCCTGTAGGTTTTCTGAAGTTTTCCTACTTTACTCTCTCTCCATTTGAATTAATTAAGCTCTCCTATTGAAGTAAAGTTTTGGAAACCCTATGTGCTTGTTGGTCTCCCTTTTGGAAACTACTGTGTGATATGGCAAGGTGTAATCTGATTTGATTCATATAGCATGGTCCACTTAAGTGACAGTCCTAGGTACAGATAACACCTTGTCAGTGTAAAATGGACTGGGTCTTTGACATCTGTTGGAGGCAGCACAGATATAAATATATCCTGCAGGAGGTAAAGGGGGGGGAGAGGAACTACCCTATCTAAGGGTGACTGAAAACTATGTGGGAGTCAAAGCAGGAAGGGACCACTTTGAAGTCACTGGCAGGAGGTGCCATCACGTCCTACAGAGGTCGCCAATGGCAACAGTGATGGGTGAGATCTGCTCCTCCTCAAAAAGAGATGGGTAGGAACACCCAGAGTGGTCCCTTTACTGCGTGTTAGGACAGGCATTCTTAAATCTCAGGGATAGATCTCCAGATTTCCTTGGTGTCTGCTGGTGGTGGTCTGGCTGGGCTAGAGTTTGGCCTGTGAGGTTACCTCCCACCTGTTTGCCCAATCTGCTCATCCTAGAGAAAGAAAAGATTTCTTTTGTCAGTTGGTTTTAAATGAAACTCATTACTTTGTCTGCTAACCTGAAGAAATGATTAGGGTTGATGATGTGGCTCATGAGCGAGTGGGTAAAGGCACTTGCTGGGCAGCCTGCTGGCCTGGGTTCATGGGACAATGTAACAGTGGAAGGAGAGAACAGACTCCAGATTGTCCTCTGATTTCTACATGGAGCACAGTACCCCCTAACACATCACACACACACACACACACACACACACACATGCACACATACCTCATTAATTCAAAATAAGTCAAAAATTTAAAAAGTTAATTTAAAAAGTCAAAAATGTCAAAAATCAGATCTATATCTTTTCTAGAAGCTTCTCTCTCTCACTAAGGATATATATATATATATGAGAGGATATAAGAAAGAGCACATGTAGGGCTTGGGACTCAGTTGGCTTCCACCCCAGCCCTGTATGAAATCACTGTGGTAGCCTGTGGCTTTAATCCCAGCACCCAGGAGGCTGAAGCAGGAGGATCAGAAGTTCAAGGCTAAACTGTATTGAGATTTTGAGGTCAGGCTAGGATACAGGAAACCTGCCTGAAACAAACAAACACACAACACTCACAAAGAAAACTCTCAACACACAGATTACAGAGTTACAAGTGCAAACTGAGAGAAGAAAACTGTCTGCCTAAGCAGAGGTCTCAGGAAGACTTCTTGGGGAGGCCCAGTTGTGTCTGGATCTTCAAAGTGGTGCCCGGAGGGAGGGAGGCAGGGAGGCAGGCGCACCTCAGAGCCTGCTCTGGGAGCCTGGTTGTATAGTCAGGTACGTGCTTGCAGCAAAGGGGGCAAGTAGCTAACCTGGACAGAGGACAGGAAGCACCTGGATGTCACAGAATTGATTTTATGCCTGTGAAGGCAGGAGCTGAGGGAAGTCACAGTTACTGCCCTGCTTCTTCGGCACTTCCGGAGCAGATGGTGCCACTGGCAGCTGAGGAAAGGATGTGCAGAGGAAGGTTCCAGGTGGATTCACCTGAAGATGTAATCACACTTAAGCTCAGGTTTGAACACATGACGCTAGTGGCCGGCCATCAGGTCACCAGGGTGCTCGTGCCAGGAAAAGAGGAAAGGCATTAAAACAAACAAAAACAAATATTGGGAAAAGTCAAGGAACTTGCCAAAGGCAAGGAAAGAATGCAAAATTGGATTCTTAGAGATTTTTTAGCTTTTGGAAGGGAGAGAAGCCAGACATGGTCTTTGTAGAGAAAATGGCTGCCGGGAAGGATTGTGCTGTCTGGTGATTTCTGGGGGGGAGTGGGGGGGGCGGTGGGGAGGAGACAGGGTGAGGCTCTAGGAAGAGTCAAGGAAATGGTACCAGGGAAGGACCAGGGATAGGGAGATGGGGGTGCGGTGGTTGATTTTAACTGACAATGTGACAAACTTAGAATGACCTGGGAAAGATCCCAGTTGAGGAGTTGTCTGTATCAGGTTGTCCTGTGGGCCTGTCTGTGGGAGACTACCTTGATTTTTTTAAATTGAGGTGGAAGAACCCACCATGGATTGAGCAGCACCATTTCACGGGCTGGGCCCCGAATTGTATAATAATGAAGAAAGCTAACTGAGAAAGAAGCAGGTCTCGTGGTGTGTGTGTGTGTGTGGCGTATTTCTCTCTGCTGTTGACTAAGATGTGATGTGACGAGCTGCCTTGATTTCCGGCCTTGTCGTCTCCTCATTGATGGGCTGTAGGGATCAGAAGTCAGTTTGCCTTTCCCTCTTCTATAGTGGCTTGGGGCAGAGTGTTTTATTCCAGCAACAGACGTGGAGCAGAAGAGGAGGGCACTGTATAATCTTGTCTGAGTAGGGGAGCCATAGAAGTCACATAGCAGGTGACTAAGGAGAGGTGTGAGCCGGTGCCCTGAGATCATGCACTGAAGTAATCTGGTGGGAAAGGCTACAGGTAGCCAAGATCCCAGAAAACGGGAAGGAACCAGGCCTGAAAACAGGGCAGCTGGTGTGGGAAGTTCTGGTTACCAAGGAAGGCATCCAGGTCAAGCCTTTGGCAGGACTGGCTCCTGTTCAGCAGGATGCCCTTGGGCTTAGGGAATGTGCTTTGAAATGGAACCATTGGCCCAAGTTTTGTGACTCTGAACTCTTGACAGTGAAGGACAAAATGTGAATGTCATGCTCTGCTTAGGCAAGAAAGATAGGAAAAAAAAATTGTCCGGGGCACCAGGAACGTAAATAAGCAGCATCCTGAAGGCTGGGTAGCAGATGGGGCAGCAAGGCAGCGCAGCTTCCGGGAACAGTAATATAAGGGCTACAGCAGGGACACGGGGTCTTAGCACAGATGTGAAATGAGGTGCAAAAACAGGTCAGGCTGGGGGTCCTCCTTGGGCAGACTGCTTGCCTAGCATGTCTGAGGCCTTGGGTTCAAGCTCCAGCACTACATCACCCAGTTGTGATGGTGCATGGCTGTAATTCAGCACTTGGGAGGTAGGAGGATCAGAAGGCCAGGGTCATCCTTAGCTTTGTAGCAAGTTTGGGGCCAGCCTAGGCTACATGAGAACTTGTCAAACAAACAAACAAACAAAAAAACAAACAAAACAAAACAAAACAAAAAACCAACCAAGAAATGACTTTCTTCCAAAGCCATAACAGTGAACTCAGTCACACTGAATGTCAATGAAGCTAAGTCAGGAAGCCCCAGTGGAGTGACAGCCTCTGAGAAGTGCAAATTGCCTCCAAAGGTGTGTGGTGGCCTGTGGAGAAGGGGGTGGTCAGGAGAGGTTAGGTGGCAGTAAGCCTGATGGTCAATCTTGAGGGGCAATGCTGGGCCCCTGGTAAAGATGTCTGTTCCTCACCTCTGATTGCTTCCTCTCTAGGAGCTCCTGCAGGCCAAGCGGGACCTTCAGGATCTGCTCATTGCCAGAGAGGAGCAGGAAGATCTCTTGAGGAAGCGGGAGCGTGAACTGACCGCTTTGAAGGGGGCCTTGAAGGAGGAGGTGTCCAGCCATGACCAGGAGATGGACAGGCTGAAGGAACAGTATGATGCTGAGCTGCAGGCCCTCAGGGAGAGCGTGGAAGAGGCAACCAAGGTGAGCTCACCATCCATAGAGGTGTCAAGATGTGACTGGGTGAGAAGCTATGTTTACTCTCCTATGCCAACTCCCCTTGGCTTCGTCTCTGATGATGGTGATGAGCTTGTTGACAAGGAATAACTTGATGGCTTAGCTTCTGTGCTTGAGTCTATCCGCTACAACATCAGTAAAGGCTAATGCTTTTTGCAAGAGGTGAGATTTTAAAGCCCTGAATGGACTTGGGCATCAGGCATGTACTTGGTGCTTTGTGGAGTAGAGAGCTGGGGGGGGGGGAGGTGTCCGCAAGGCTCAACTCCTACGGTACTGTGTGACTTTTCTCAGGCACAGAACTGCAGATAGGACCTGGATTTCTGAGGCCCTTTATCCCATCCCAGCTGTTTCCTTCCGGCTTTGTTCAGTCTTCCATTAGATAATTCACGTTCCTTTCTCAGCAGAGCTGAAAGAGGGCTAATTGGCCAAATTGCCCCAACTCCTCCAAGATAAATTTTCCTCTTAATTGAATTCTTGGCTCTTATAAATAGATTGTAAATTGTGAGGCCGTCTTTTGGTGCAGGGTGGACACTGGCTGTTGAAGGGAAATCTTTGAACTGCCATGTCATCTTTAGGGAAGGACTATCCAGTGTACATCTTTCAATGTCTGGAACAGGGTGAAAATGCTGGAGAGAAAATTCTTCATGTGATGACAGTGCCACCCCCCCCTCCCGCCCTGCTAAGCCCTCTGGTGGGTCACTGCTTTTCAGTGATGTCATGGTAATTGCTAATGACAAGAAGGGAAAGATAGCTTTGTTTGTTGTTTGAACAGGAAAGTCTGGGAACTGGCTGTTGAGGGTGGGGTGGGGTTGTGATAACTCTGGGACACTTAGATGGCCTCTTGTGGCCTTGCCTCTCACTCCTTCCTTTGCCCCTTAGATTTGACTCACTCTGAGGGGGACAGGTACAACCGTCCCTTGAGCTGAGGGGAGAATATCTGTTTGGGTTTTTTGTTTGTTTGTTTTTGTTTGTGGGTTTTATTTTGGTGTTTTTGTACATGGACAATAGCCAGTTTCCTTGTTGTTAGGCTTCACATACTGTTTCCCAACAGGCACAGACAGACTGGATTTGCCCCATTTTTTTTTTTTTAATCACCCTTAGAACTTGCTTCAGAGCACAAGTTTAATGTAGAATTTGCTGGAGATTCACTTGGGGAACTTAGGGAGCAATGATGGGATTATGTTTGTAGCCATTTGGTGAGAAGATGAATCAGACTTGTAACACATGTGGGATGGGGACTGTAAGCTTCTGGGGGTGCTGGACGGATGTCCCCGGGGAAGGGAGACAGGTGGGAAGATCGGTTCCATTGTATGGAGTTGAGGATCACCAGCAGGGACCTAGGCTATTGCATTGTAACTTTTTTGCTCACAGAATTTTTTTTTTTTTTACACCAATTCACAAATAACTAGGGGGTGGGGATATGGTGCCGTGGTTTAGAGCAATTGTTCTTCTTGTAGAGGATCTGAGTTTGATTCCCAGCACCTACATGGTGGCTCACAATCATCCATAAGTCCTTTTCCAGGGAATCCAGTGACCCCTTCTGATCTCCATAGGCATCAGACATGTACTTGGTGCACATACATAAAGAGAAAACATCCATACACATAAGATAATATAAATCTTTAGGAAAGATAACTAGGTAGGTTCATGTCAATCTGTGAAATAAGAAAGGGTAAGTTAGATGAGACTTGTCGTTGCTACCAGAGAATGTCAGAAACTCACCCAAAGGGGCTTATGTGGGCTAGCCTGAGCTCGTTGCCCCAGATCATATTCTTTATAACCACCAGTTTCTTTCTCCAGAAAACAATAATTTCCAACTGGTCTTTGCTTAAACATTTGCCTGGCACTCCACTGTGCCAGACTTAAGTTCAGATTGTTTACATGGTAGGTGACAAGAACCTTCTCAGGAAAACTATCCTGGTCACGTCTTCTTTGCACATGAGGGACATGTGCCTGCCACTCCCCAGCCCTCCCCAGGATCCTCTCACCCGTGAACTGCCTTTCCTGCTCTGTGTCCTTGTCCCCATTCTCCTACCCCTAAATAGACACCTAGGAGCGAGTCACACCTTTGGGTTTCCACTGAACCCTGGGTTCCCATCATGCTTTGCTGTAATGCATGCTTTTCCTGCCGCCTCCTCCTCCTTAAGCACAGGGCTGTTTTATCTAGACCTTTTCCTTTCTGTGGAGATGAGGAACAGCAGACCCAAGTGCTTGCTTCTTAGGGCAAGCAGGAAGCACCGTGTGGAGCTGTGGGTGCCGCCGCTGGGGAATGTGGCATTTGGAGCTGGGAAATCTATGAGGAGGCTATGAAAACTGGTCCTTCCCACCTAGTAGCTATGCTTGTCTGTAGCTTTTCACAGACCTTGTTCAATTTCCTCAGGGTATAAGGCGCTTGTGCAGGTGACTTACCTGCTGAAAGTTCATGGGTGAAGCTTCCTTAGCATGTCAAGGAGCACAGTCTCACAGCTGTCATCTTTCACAGTCTTTCTTTCCTCACCCCCAAGGTGTTCCCTGAGCCTTAGGAGTTGAGGAGCTGGGCCACAGTCATTCATTCTTGGCCTTTTGACTAGTTATGGGCCTCCACCTGCTGCAAAGAGAAACTTCTCTGATGAGCAGTGAGAGCTATGCTCGTCCATGAGTAAAAGGATGTGTGTTTAATATGCTGGAGGCTGTATTATGTTAGGAAATGGGAGATTCTCCTATTTCCACTTCTAAGGATGAGTTGGATATCTGTATGCTGAGGTAAGATCTACAGACTTTTAAGACTTAACAACCCCGACCCCCAACTCAAATAACAAAAGGCATAGAGCATAGGCATAACCCATCTGCAGATCAGTGGTCTTTGGTCTAGTCCCTGAGCCCAGCACAGTGCCTGTAAGTCACAACTGTGGTGTCTTCAGAGTCAGAGATGGCAGAGGATAAACTCCCTCCCAAATAGGATCATTGTTGCCAGGTTCCCTGCGGTTTCCCCAGAGGCAGTGAAGGAGATCTTGGTGAGGGTTCCATTGCCTTGTGAATTCCTCTACAATTTCTGAAAGAGAGTTATGAGTATTGTTTGCATTTCTTGGTAATTTTGCTTCTAAAAATGTCTGCTGAACAAACATGACAATCCTTTTTTTATCAAAATGTATGCCGTCTGAATGTGTGTGAGGAAGGGGATGTTACCTGTCATGACAAGAGTGTGGAAGCTCTCTCTCTCTCTCTCTCTCTCTCTCTCGCTCTCTCTCTCTCTCTTTTTTTTTTTTTAAAGACTTTATTTATTTATTTATTTATTTATCTGCCTTGGTGTTTGCCTGGAACTGGAACTACAGACAGTTGTTAGCTGCCATGTGGGTGCTGGGAATAGAACCTGGGTCCTCTGGAAGAGCAGACGGTGCTCTTAACCGCCGAGCCATCTCTCCAGCCCCGCTCTCTCCCTTTTTTATCTAGGCTGGAACTCGGGTGGGTCCTCAGGCAGCAAATGCCCTCTACTCACCGAGTAACCCTCCTTTTATTAAATGTAAACTTAGTAACAGATGATATCTTTCTGTTACATTATTTGTAACAGGCTATTACAGAGCAGAATTGTAAGAATTTGGATATGAGGGGATGAAATATAACTTTTAATCTGGTAAAGAGTATCTCTCAAATTTGTTCACTAGTAGTCAGCCTTTTGTTGGTCCCAAGGGACAGCCTCATCCTAGACAGTGACTAAAAGCTGACATTTCTATAAGGAAGTGAATTGTATGACAACATTCATTTCCTTGGAAGATCTCAGGGGAGCTCAACCTCCTCCCATCTAGTTTTCTAAGTTTTGCCACTGCCTCAAGCCAAAAACCTCTAAAAGGCTGTTTTCTATTGCCAAGTACCAGGTGCCCTATCCGGCCTGAGCCCGGGCACTGAGTGTCTTAAATTACTGGAACACTTGGTGAAAAACGGAGAATTACATTAAGAACCTTTTACTGATATTCCAAACAGATCTTTTTATTTATTTATTTTTTTTTTCATAGACAAAAACAGCCATGAGGCTCAGCAGACAGGAATTCACCAATGCCTTGTTTATGTGGTGTTTGCTGGCCCAGCAGAGTGAGCCAGACCTCTCCTGCTGTAGAGTGTCCCTGGCCCTTCAGATGGAGAGGGGTCGACACAGGTGGTTAGTTAGCAAGGCCTTTCTTTCAGTGTTCTAAAAACCAGCCCAGGTCTTTGCCTCCTGATAGCTCCTTTATAGTTTTTTCATCTTAAAAAAGAAATGCCTCTTTCTGCTTTGATTTGGTAGGATGGTTGGATCCAGGGGAGTGTTGGGGGATGGAGATGGGATGTGAATCACAGCCATCATGAGATAACAATGAAGACTGTCCCCTGGTGATGGTGTTTACTTCTCTTTCTCGTCTATGGAGAATACAGAAGAGAAATAGCATCTTAAGTTTCCTTGGAGCATAGGGTCAGCTCCAAGGGGCTGGAAAGAAATTCATTATGTAAAGTACTTGCTGTACAAGAATGAAGACCTGTTTGCTCTTCAGAATCCATGTAAAAAAGTTGGGTATGTTTGGAATCCCGGTGCTAGTGAGGTAGAAATCAGGGCTCAGCTACCTTTCTTCAATAATCCAGGACCACCTGCCCAGGGTAGCATCATCCACAGTAGGCTGGGCTCTCCTACATCAATAAACACCCTAAAAGTGGCCCACAGACTTGTGCACAGGCCAATCTGATGGTGGTGTTCTCTCAGTTGAGGTTCCTTCTTCCCAAATAACCCCCATTGTATCAAGTTGACAGAAAACACATCAGTGCACTCTGCTTTTTAAAAAAAGTATGTCAAAGAGTTTATGGATAAACTAGTAGGTTGCCTGGGATGTACTTTTTTTAAGTATTTTATTTATTTTTATTAACTATACTTTAATTTGGGGATAAATGAGTGGAATATAAGCAAACAACTATTTATGTGTTATAAAGGATCGAAGCTGGGTAATGGGTCTGTAAGAAATACTTAGGGTAGTAAGAAATGTTTGAAGTTTTCTGTAATAAAAAGTTGTGTGCTGAAGCTGGGGGAGGAGGAGACTGGGGAGATCCATCAGTCAGTAAAGGGCTCCCTTGTAAGTTCACGGACTCTAGTTGATCTCCACAATAGAAAATCGGGGTGGTTTGTACTTATAATCCCAGGGCTGGGGAGAAGGAGGCTGGTGGATCCCTGGGCATCCGTGTGCTTTGTGCCCATTTCCATATCACTCCTAGATGTTTCCTTTCTCTCTTTCCTACCGGTCTGTCAAAGCAGCAGGTCAGCCAAGGGCCCCATGGGAAATTCCATGCTAATCTTGGGATCAGTGGGTTAGATACGACTATAGGTTCCTATACAAATCTCATTGCTTCCTTCTCCAAGAGAGCCAGGTTAGCCAGGAGAAGCCTCAAGAACTAATTTTCTTCATATTTTAACTTAAAAAAAAATCAATTTATGTTGAATGACAGTTCTTAAGTGGTGGATTAGCTGTGGAGTGTGCCAGGAAAAGGAGAATGTCCCTTTACAGATGCAAAGAGCAGTAATTCTTAACCTATGGGTCGTGACCCCTTCAGGAGTCAAATGACCCTTTCATAGGAATCTCATATTAGTTATCCTGGATACCAGATATTTACATTACAATTCATAATAGCCAAATTACAGTTATGAAGTAGCAATAAAAACATTTTATGGTTGGGGTCACCACAGCATGAGGAACTGTGTTAATGTGTTGCAATATTAGGAAAGTTAAGAACCACTGGCCTAGGGAGGAGACACAGGAGCAGCCCTTAGCAAAAGTGGGGGGGTAAGATTCATGTTCAAAAGCATCTTTGGCAAACTCATGTGGAGGTGCATGCCCTTAGTCCTAGCACTTGAGAGGCACGGGCACCTTGAGTTCTGGGCCAGCCTGGTGTACATAGTGAGCTGCAGAACAGCCAAGACCACATAGTGACTTTGTCTCGACAAATATTCTCTACAGTTTTCACTTTCTTTCTCTGAATCTTTGAATAATTAACTGGTTTTCTGCCTCTTGTATTGATTCAAAAGTACATAAATAAGGCTCCTATGTGGGTTTCAAAGGCCTTGTTCTGTGGCTATGATCCTAAGTAATCACTGTATCCTGAAGTTCATGCCCATCACAAGGAAACTCCAGAATCTGCTCATTGACTTGTCTCAGTAAACAAGGTCCCTGTGAGTCACTCTGGAGTGTTGGCTGAGCTATCCAGATCATGTGCTGTATCTTGTGTGTGTGGATGTGGTATATGCGCATGTGTGGGTACTGGTGTGATTAAGGTGCAGGCGCACATGGAAGTCAGAGGGCAGAGCCAAGTGTTTCCTCAATCACGTCAACTTTTTTTTGAGGCAGTCTCTTACTGAACTCAGAGGCCATTTTCTCTAGGCTTGTTGTCCAGTGAGTCCCCAGGGGCCTCCTGTTTTTCCCCCCAGTGCCAAGGTTACAGGTATAAGTGGCCTTGTCCAGCCTCTGTGTGGGCACCAGGAGTCAAACCCAGGTCTCATGCCTGTTCAGCAAGCACTTCCCCAGCTGGGTCGTCTTTGGCACCACGTTCTCTTTTGAGGTACTGCTTCATCTGTCATAAAATATCTTCATGCAGCAAGCAAGGAGAATGTGCAGAAAAAAATGACTTCAACATTATAGATGTGCAACTGTGGTCTTAGCTAGGGGAGCAAGACAGGATGCTTGCTCTTGAAGCAAAGTTCCAGGAACAGTGGGGTCCCCTCTGTAATTTGACACCCGAGGTTTCTCACTGGATCAAATCTTAGAAGTAGAAATAAACAGGGATTGTCTTCTTAACATTAGCATGCTTTGAATCTGTGTTGTGCGCCCAGCTCCTTGATGAAACAGAGTCACGGCAAAAGTTGCCACAAAATTTAAATTGTCTAAATATATGATAGAGAAAATATATTGGCTAGGGAAATGAGTTGAAATATATTTTATTATGTAAAAAAATAAATTAAGATCAGTTGGTTGAGTCTTTGCCTACCATACCTAAAACCCCAGGGTTAATCTCCAGTACTGCTTAAATCTAGTACATAATCCCAGTATTTAGGAGGTGCCACAGAGAACTGTGTACTCAAGGTCATCTTTGGCTTTGTAGTGAGCTGAGGCCAGACTGGGCTCAATGAGAACTTGTATCAAAAAAAAAAAAGAGCAACAAAAATTCAAAACTCAGTTTTCTGTGCAGTTAAGATTATATGAGGTTGGCCCTCATAGAATTAAGTATTTCTGAGGGCATCCAGGGTGACAGATAAAGGCTGTCCTCTAGGTCTACTATTGAGACCTAGTAGGTTTACTGCTACTGTTGTGTGGAGAGGATGTTGGCTGAGAAAGGGTTTTATCAGGAGGGCCTGTCCAGATGGAGGTGGGAACATTTGGTCGCTTCTAGTGCCGGTACCAAAACACCACTAATGTGGCCCAAGTCAGCTGGTGCTTTACAGCAGTTTCAATGGGGACAAGGTTCTGTCACTCGAATTCTGGTTGTATTGAAAAACTCAGAGCCAGATATCGGGAAAGGCTGAAATATCAGAGAGAGGAAACACCACAGTCAAATCTCTAAGGCCTGCTGTTTTCCTAAGCCTGCCTTAAAAACCCTTCTGACAGCTGGGTCTCATCCAAGTTAGGATTAAAGGCCTGAGCTACTCTATTTGGTAGTCAGCCTTGAACTCACAGAAACACAGATCTCTGTCTCTGGAGTTATGGGATTAAGGGCATAGGTCACCACTCCCAGGCTTTCCCCATACTGGGATTAAAGGTGTGTGCCATTGAAGCCCAGCTGTTTGGCCTTGTACTCACAGAGATCCAGAACTCCAGGAGCTACCTCTGCCAAGTTTGATTGTGGGTTGATCTCTTGATATTCCAGCTTTTATTAAATATGTAACATATCACCACAAGACTCACAGGACACACAGCCTTCAGCTGACCCAGAAAACCCTAACAAATTCATATGCAGTGTGAAGAGAAAGTGTGAAAACCCAATTAGCTGGAGAAGGAGGTTAAACATCTGAGAAGAACAGAGCAGCCTGTTCTGAAAAACACATGTTCTGACCCTCACCTTACCCTTACACTTGCTGGGGCTGGGTGGGGTGGGTGTTTGCTTACTTCTCTGTGATGGAAAGGGGTGAGGAGATCAGGACTGAACGTCAAACAGCTGGTTTGATGTTAAAAAGCTTACGTCAATTTCTAACCACGGGGAAGGTATTTGTTCAATTAATAATCCACTTATAATCATTAATTTGTTCCAGAAACGGTGCTGGGTTGTAGGGATAGCGTGAACTAAAGTGATGAGACAGCCATTGATTATACAATATATGTAAATATGTAATTCGACTGTAGTGAGTGCTTTGCAGTTGATGGAGGGAAGGAAAATGTCCGGAAGAAAACTGAGGGGATCTAAAGGGCAGAACAAGAGTTAAATGAATGAAAATTGGAAATCACAGAATGGTCCCAACAAGGAAAGTAGGGAAGGCTGGTCTGAGGCAGGAGTGTGGCTCTTAGGGTGCTCCGTCAGTGAGGCTGGGATGGGGCAGTGGGGTTGGGGTGGGGCTAGGTCATGCAGGCCCTTTCTTATAGTTAATGGGAACCTGAAAGACCATTAAATATGGGAGATGGAAGGAAAGAGAGGGAGAGAGCAATGAACTGAGGGGGAAATGGGTGGAAAGGAGAAGAGAGGGAGAGAGAGAAAGGAAAGAGAGAGAAAGGAAAGAGAGAGAGAGAGGCTGAGTCTCTTAGATGGGTCTGAGCATATTTTTAGAGCAGCAGAGTCTGCTTTTTTTCCTGATGACGGCGCTGAGGCGTGGCTGTTCATGCTGCTACCTCACACAAAGGCCTGTGTGAGTCTCCAGAGCCTTCTCTAGTAGGATAATTTATTATCCATTTCCTCTCTGAACAGAATCAGGGAGGCTTCCATTCTGCTTGGGAGGCTTGGCTCTTTTTTGTAAAATGTGAGTGAGTGGTGAGCATGGGTAGGGGTCAAGCATGGAGGGACAGCTTCCGGATATAGGTAAGGAAGGCTCCTGCAGGTCAGTTCTTAAGTCTGCTGTAATGGATCTGTGAGGAAGTCCTGGGTCTCCAGCTTTTATCTCTGGAGAAGCTGGGAATACAGGCCTGTGTAACCCACCTCAGCATTTGAGGTGCTGCTGGGGCTGAACCCAGGGCTTCTGGTACAGCTAGGGTGACCCTGTAATTACTGAACCACATCTGCAGTGGATCTGTATTGAAATCCTTCCAGTGTTTCAAAGGCTTCCCAAGTGAGATGAACACTCTGAGGTCTCTGCAATATCACAAATGAGGTGTGAGCAGGAAGCCCAGCCCCGTCATGGAAGTTGTCAGTGGGTTTCCAGGTGTGGAAACAGTCAAACCACAGGAACTCGGCAGCACCGTGAGCGGGACTGTTTAAATATTTATTTATTTAGTGTACAGAGGAGGGTAACAGGTCTCATTGTAAATGGTTGTGAGCCAACATGTGGGTGCTGGGAATTGAACTCAGGACCTCTGGAAGAGCAGCCAGTGCTCTTAACCTCTGAGCCATCTCTCCAGCCCGAGAGCGACTGTCTAAACAACCGAGGGCTGTCACAGCTGTCCCAACAGAATCGCTGCAGAGTCAGCAGCATCTGGGAGGGAAAAGCTTCATTTTCCTTACACTCTCTCTGACCCTCTAAATTCTGCCTGGTCATTGTTTCTCTGAAGCCTCGCCAAGATCATTAATTAGGTTTCTATTTGGTGGAAGAATTTGGCATCATTATTTGATCATTTTAGGTGGAAAATGGAACCTGTCATACACTGTAAAACCATTCTGTGGGAACCAGTGTGGGCACAGGAATATCTACAACAGCAGAGAAAATTAGGCTACAGATGGCCTCATGGGATCCCACTTCTAGGCTGGCCTCTAGTGGCTGCACTTTGGTGATCTTGCCCATTGCCCCCCCCTCCCCCCGCCCCCTCCCCCTTTCACATTTTGGGCTATTCTGGGTAGCCAGTAGGATGTTATAAGAACAAGGTGTGGCTCCTGTTAGATCTTAGAAGACATGGAGGCTCCTCCATTTCTCTCAGCTCTCTTGCTCTGTGGAAAGCCACTCTCTATATTTCAAGGCTTTTCAAACAGCCTGTGAAAAGACCCAAGCTGTAAGAGACTGAAGCAGCCTGTCAATAGTAGTAAGGTGACTGTGCCATCTTAGAGGCAGAGCTTTGCCTCCAAGCTTTGGTCATATCCCCACACCCTTTTGTGGTGGGTCGGGGATACTAAGACTTAACCCAGGGCCTTGTGTATGCAAGGCAGGTGCTCTACCACCAAGCTACATCTCCGGCAGCACCCACCCTCCCCATCCCCCATCCCTGCTTTTTGAGACAGGGTCTCACTAAGTTGCACAGACAGGCATTGAACCCACTTGTAGTGCAAATCCTAATTGGTCTTCATAATAAAAACCTAGAGCCAGATATTGGAGTAAACACTGAAAGATCAGAGAGACAGAGGTGCAAGCCACGGCCATTCCTTTCTTCAACAACTCCTCAGCCTTGAAAGGGGGAGATCGTTCTCTGAGAATCCTCAGATAGAATGGAGACCCTGTCTCCACCTCCCTTGTGCTGGGATTAAAGGTGTGAGCTATCACCACTTGGCTCAGTTTCTCTTTTAGACAGATTCAGTCTTGGGTAGCCCAGGGTGGTCTTGAACTTCTGATCTTCCTGCTTCCTCCTCTAAATGCTGGGATTAAAGGTGTGAGCCATCACCACTTGGCTCAGTTTCTCTTTTAGACAGATTCAATCTTGGGTAGCCCAGGGTGGTCTTGAACTTCTGATCTTCCTGTTTCTTCCTCCAAATGCTGGGATTAAAGGTGTACACCATCATTGCTTGGCCTCTCTGGTTAACTAGGGGCCAGCACTGCCCTGTGATCTTCAGGCAAGCTTTATTTGTTAGAGCACAAACAAAATATCACCACACCCATTCTGTAGCCTAGGCTGGCTTTGAACTTTTAGTCTTTCTACCTCAGCCTCCTGAGTAGCTGGGACGACAGGCCTATGTCATCAGGCATCTGTGTCACTGGAAACCTGGAGCTAGCACCACCCAGCTTCATCATTTCTGCTGCCTCAGAAACCCAAGGAGACAATAAGCAGATGTTGTTTGGGGCTGAGTTTTAAGATAACATTGACTTATCCATGACAGTTATAATTTGTTTATATTGATGTATTTATCTAAAAGATTGTGTGTGCACATGTATGTGTTTGTATGAGTGTGTGTGTGTGTGTGTATAGTGTAGTATAGTAGAGTGTATGTATAGAGGTATCTGTACCAAGACCAAAGGAGGACACTGGAGTATCCTGTTCTCCACTCTCTGCTTTATTCTCTTGAGACTGGCTAGTAGCCAGCAATCCCAGCATCTCCAGACTGCCCCCATAGTGCTAGCGTTACAGGCATGCAGACAGCCATGCCAGACTTTTTATATAGAATCTGGGGATTCGAACTCAGTTCCTTTTGCTTGCTTAGCAAGTGGTCTTATCCACTAAGCCTTCTCCCCCATCCTGATAGATAATGGTGATTTGGGGACTGGACGGATAGGAACTGATTTAGGTTCATTATTGGTGGTAGATGAATTTCAGTGGCAATCATTACCACGGTAAGTAGGTGCCCTGAGAAGTGATTAGATGTGGTTTAGTGAGTTTTGAAGTGCAGAGTGAGTTTCTGGAAATGCTTAAGAATGAGCTAGCGTCACACATGGTAGAAAAATCCTTCTGCCCTGGTCACTTCTGGACAAGGGAACTTGTTTGAGCCAGCATCGGTCAGCTAGTTTCAAAACACACAAACTAAAGGGCAGGTTGTTTGTTCCATTATTGGTCACTGGACAGAGACCCAGCTCCACACCATCACCCTCAGCAGCAGGAGGAGCTCCCCTGATCTTTTAGGGTCCTTTGCTTAGGCTTTGAAGCTGGAAAAAAATAACCAGCCAATAAGTTGAAGCAGAGCTGGAGACATTATTAAAGATGCTTTTAATATAGGCCTAAAGCTAAGAGAAAGAGGCTCAGAGGGTAAGGCTCATTCGGCTGAGGGTTAAGTCACAATTGTCTTGCAGTGTGTGTGTGTGTGTGTGTGTGTGTGTGTGTGTGTTGGCTCTAGAGAAACCTTTCCCCCCCTTTTTAAAAAAGCATGTTGACCGGCTTCATCGTGTGCAGACAGAGTGAGTCCTGCTGGGGTTCCTGAGTCCTGCCATGCCCAGAAGATACCGTTTGGTTTCAGTCCTCTCCAATCTCTGGCTCTTGCAATCTTCCCAGCCCTCTTCCAGAGGTCCCGAGCCTGGCGGAGGGTGATGTCACTGTCTAGTTTGTGGCTGAGCACTCCCTAGACTTCTCTGTGCTGTGACCAGTTCTAAGTTCTGTATTAATCACTCTCCACCCTGCAGAGAAACCTCTCTGATAAGGTCTGAGAGCTGTGGAATTTAGGTGCTTTAGTTATTATTTATTTTTGGTACCACAACCCTCTAGTAAAATGGCAGTAGTAGGTTCATCCTTGGGGCTGTTCTTTCATTTTTTGATAATTGAGATAAATGAGGTGGCTCTGGAGATGAGTTGCATGGAATTATAATCTGATGAGGTGAAACCAGGACCACGGGAGTTGCATGAGGGGTTATCACACACTCTTTCCTCATAAATGGGGTTCCTGGTGAGCATCTTCAAAGCCTGCAGGTTTACGTCTGGGAGGGGAGAAAGGCCTTCCATGGTTACTCATTGTGTTGGAATTCTTGCTCCAACCAGGGCTATCATCTCTTCTCAGGTTCCCCAAATTTACTTTTTCTGTCCTGCCTCAGTTTCCCAGGGACTGCAGAAGCTTCCAGAGCATCAAATAAAGCTAAGTTGGGCCTTGCAGTCAGCCAGTGAGTAGGGAGTGGGAGGACCAGGGGACTGCTCCTGTCCCCAGGAAATTCCAGAGCTATGGCTATGGATGGTCCTTTTCCTTGGGGATACAGATGCTGTGGAGAACAGGGCCAACTACACATAGTTTTGCCTTTGAACACTTCCTTTATTCTATTTGGTAAATTTCTGTCCATGTTTCTCAAGTGTGTGGTCTAGAGGGAAGCAATCCTGGCTGTGTCTGCATTTAGGGAAACTCTGAGTCCGTCTACACTTAGTAGGGGGAAAAAACTGGATGTGCTTCAAAGACTCTCTTTCTACAAAACCGAGTGTAAACAAATAAGTGATTGGTGGCACTGAAGAGGATCCAAGCACCTCTGGGCAGACTCATGTAGAAGGACATTAACCCCGGTCTTCCCCTCCTCATATTGTCCTAGAACCTGGAGACATCAGCTGGAGCAGGTACTACTGGGAGGGTATGAGGGCGTTAGCTGAGACAGGAAACAGAGTCCACTTTTTGTAGCAAGAAGCAAGGCTCCGGGAAACTGGCAGTGGACTGATTGAGGAGAGCCCACATAGGAAAATCTTCTGAGGCAGGCAGGCTTATAAATATGACTCTGAACTTGAGGGTAGCCTGTGCTCCACTTAAAGGAATTGTATAGTGTGAGCCTTTGCCTGCTCTCCAGTCTGCAAGGACTTCACCCTGGCCCAGACACTTTCCAGTTCTCTAAGCCTTGGGCAAGAGAGTTGCATTCTGCTTAGAAACTTGGTTCTTGAGACCCCAGAGTGTTGAGCCCCAACCTCACCTCCTGTACTCTCTTCTTCCCATATGGTATCTGGTGTCTTTGACTGCCCCACACAATGCTGCTTCCTGCATCTGTCTTAGTCAGACTGGAAGCAAGCACATTTCTGTGATGTTGCCCTTCCTGTATGAGACAGAAACTAAAGCACGCAGGTAGGGAGCTCTGTGGCCGGAGTCTGGCTCAATGAAGAGCAAGAGTTAATGATTGCCCACTGTGGCCACTGGTAATGACCTTGACCAATGCTGGTAAAATCTGGGAGTCTGGCTGGTGTTTAACAAACGTCACCCTGACCCAGAGGGAACTTCCTGTTAATATCCTGAGTTTACATTGAACTTTTCTTTTATATACCCATCCAGTCCTATTTGCATCTGGCGTCAGGATGGTTTTCTCATTGTGCCTAATGTCCAGAGATAGCTTACAAGGAGCTGGTCCCCAAGGCAGGAGGACAGAGGCACAGTGATAAAGGTATCCTGTATGAAGGGCGGGATAGTAGCATTTGGGCCTGGACCATGCAGGCAACAAGGTTCCTTTATTCATGTGACCCTTAAAACAAAACAAAGCAAAACAAAACAAGACATATCTTTTTCCCCTTTCATGCCTCTTCCCCCTCCCTTCCCTCTCTCTCTATCCCTTCTTCCCTCCCTCCATGGCTTACCTCAAACTCACTGAGTATAACCTTGGAGCTGAATATAGGCTTGACCCTTTGATTTTTCTGCCTTCACTTATTGTGAGCTATGATTATAGACATGTCCCACCATACCTGGTCTATGCGGGGCTGGGAATTGAATCCAGGACACACGTGTATGGTGTATGAGTGTAGACGTGGGTATGTGTGCGTGCATGTGGAGGCGTGAGGCTGATGTCTATCACCCCCCAACCACTCTTCCACATTATTTGTTGAAACAGGGCATCTCAATCAAACTCAGAGCTAGTCTCACTAGACAACTGGCTCCTGGGATGCCCTGTCTCTGCTTTCTGAAGCTAGAATTACAGGTAGCCTGCCTGATATAGGCAATTACGTGTGCTGTGGGGATAGTGCTCTGTCAACTGAGCTGTACTCCCCCCGCATGCATTGAATCCTTTATTTCTTAGAGCAGTTCTGAACGTTTACCAGGAGTTTAAGCTGCTAATTCTTCCTACTGCCCACAGAGAGCTACTGCTTCCAAAAGGTACATTAGTTGGAAGTGGCACTTTCATTACAGATATTGCCCACCTCTTTCTCTTAAATGCCTTCAGCTCCAGTACAGTCTCCACCTATAGTGTGAGGTGGGCTTAGACTGCTGAATAATGCATAGTTTATTCTTTACCTTATTAGAAAACCCCTTGGACTGGAGAGGTGGCTCAGCAGTTAAGAGCACTGACTGTTCTTCCAGAGGACCTCAGTTTGATTCCCAGCATCCACATGGCAGCTAACAACTGTCTGTAATTTGAAGTTCTGACACCTTTACACAGTTATACATGCAGGCAAAACACTAATTCACATAAAATAAAAATAAATATTTTTTTTTTAAAAAAAGAAAACCCCTTGAGCTAACCTGTTGGGGGTCACACTTATTTATCTCAGAAATAGGAACAATTAGTGCTCCATGAGAGTTGCTGAACACCACGGCTGCCTCTCTTTTCCTCAGGCGCCAAGACAGTGTTTTTCATTCTGTTGCTTTTTCTAGTATGCCAACTGAGACTTTGATCCAGCCAATGTGTACATACTACACACACACATACACACACACACAGGGAGAAGGCAGTTGGCCCATGGTGAGAGGCTGCTGTAGACGGTAGTAGGGACAGAGCAAGCTAGAAAGGGGGAGATGTGGAAGAGAAGATGGAGCTGGGAGATGGGCTGCAATGAGTCAGTCCTCAGCTGCAGGAGCAGCATCAGAAATAGGTGGGGAGGGTGGGGGGACTGGCTCAGGGGTTAAAGCCCTTGCCATATGGCATGAGGACCAGTGTTTAGATCCCCAGAACCCATCTAAGTGCTGAGCGGGAGTGGAGGTCTGTGTGTAACTCCAGCCTTGAAAGGAGACAGGCTCCCCAGAGCAGCAAGCTGCCTAGTGAGATTACCTGGTGCCATATCTGTGCACTCTGTGTTCTATAGTGAGACATCTGGCTTACTGGGTAAGGTGCAGAGCTATCAGGGAAGATTCTTGGCATCAACCTCAGCTGCACCTGCATGTGCACCCACACACATACAAAGCACAAGGGTATACACACACATCTACATGAACATAGGAAAAGAAATGGGTGGGAGGGATGGAAACAGTTGGTTCTGATGAGAGTGATGATGTAATGGGGCGGGGGAGAAGCAGGAAGAGAGGATGGGAGGTGTGAAAGCTAGCTCAAAAGCTGGTGAGTCCTGGGAGGTAAAAGACAGGAGTTCTCAGTTGGAGCCAAATATCTAGAGAGCCGAGGATACAAAGATTCACCTGGCCTGCCAGGTGGGACTTGTTTAGAGATGCTGGAGGGTTTTGATGGGCAGTGCCTGTTACTGGATAAAGGCTTTTAAAGAAGTAAAGCACTGAGTGGGGACCTAGAAAAGGACAAACAAACCTTTGCCTTCTCAGAATCTTTTTGGTTCTCTCTTAAGGGTCTCCATCTATGACATTAAATATATCATTTATGGGCCTATGGGGAAAAAGGCATTGGTCCAATTCAGTGGTTCTCAACCTCCCTAATGAGGCCCTTTAATATATTTCCTCATGTTGTGGTGACCCCCTAACCATAAAATTTTCTATGCTATTTCCTAACTCTAACTTTGCTACTCTTATAAATCATAATGAAGATACTTTTGGACTCTCTCTCTCTCTCTCTCTCTCTCTCTCTCTCTCTCTCTCTGTGTGTGTGTGTGTGTGTGTGTGTGTGTGTGTACACACGTGTCTGTCTGTCTGTCTCCAAAGGGGTTGCAGCCCACAGGTTGAGAACCACTTGTCCAAGGCCTTGTAGCTGTGTCTTCTAGACTTTGGGTAGGAATTTGAGGAGAAACCATTAGAAAGACACCAAAGAAATTAAGTAGACAAGATCCTGCCCTTGGCTTACAAATATTTCCCTAGCCTATAATTTGCTTCTAATCTTTTTTTTTTTCTTATGTGTCTTTGAAGAGTGAAATCATGCAGCATATAACATTAACTTGTCTTTCTAGATTGTGGTTTTGATGTCTTTTAAGAACTCTTTACCTACTTATATCCCAAAGGTTCTCTGCTTAGATTTACATTCCAGTTCAGGGGCTGGAGAGATGGCACATTTGGGAGTGATTAGGAGCATTTGTTGATCTTGCAGAGTTTGTTTTCAGCACCCGCATCAGCTCACCACCACCTGAAACTCCAGCTCTAGGGGATCGGACACTATCCGCCCCTGCAGCTACCTGTATGCACATGACACCGCACACATACATTTAAAGTTCATGGTTCATTTTGAGTTGAATTTTATATAAGGTAAAAATTCATGGATTTTGCTATGGTTTTCTAATTCCTCTGGCACTGTTTACTGAAAAGCTATTTATTCTTCTGAAGTCAAACGCTTTAGAACATTTGTCCTGAAGAGTTGGACAGCACATTTGTGTGGACTGTTTCTGGGTTCTCTGATGTGCTTCACTCACTTGCAAATATCATAGTCCTGGTTACTGATGTCTTCATTAGTATGCGGATTCCTTCTATTTTACTTTTTCCCAAAATTCTGGTTACTTTCTTTTTTTACATAACTGATAGAAAAAATATAGTTTATAGCTAAAAAAAAAATGTTGCTAAGATCCTGATTGTATCATATTCCCATGCCACTACAGAAGGAACTGAAATGTCCCCCATGTTGATTTTTTTTCATCCACTAGCATGGAATACTTCCCCATCCATGTGTTAAGTGCTCCCTTAGCTTGGGTCTCCTTTCATCATTTGATCTTATATTTTTATTTATTGAGAGATTTACTTATTATTTTAAAAGGTTTTATATTGTGTATATGTATGTGTGTGATCCTGTATAAGTATGTGTGTAGTACATTCATGCCAGAGCCCAAGAGTGTCAGACAGGGCATCCAATCCCTTAGACCTGGAATTACAAATGGCTGTGAGCTGCCATATAGGTGCTGAGAATTGAACCAGGGTCCTCTACAAGAGCAGCCAGTGCTCTTAACTGTTGAGCCATCTTCCCAGCCCGGTTTTTATTTATGTGTATGCACGTGTGCCTGAGCATATATGTGTATGTGCATTTCGTGTAAGTACAGATACCCCCAGAGGGCAGAGGACATCCGATCTCCTGGAACTGGAATTACAGGCAGTTGTTAGCTGCCTGATGTGGAGCTGGGAACCCAACTCAGGTCTCTGCAAGAGCATCAAGCTTTCCCAGCCGCTCAACCATCTCCTTAGCTCTGCCTACTGATATTTTAAGGCATTAGCTTTCCTTTCGTTGATCTACCCTGATTGCTCTTTTGTACATATCTTCATTATTTTCCTTTTTGATTGCTTTGGGTTTGTATTTTTCCCCTCCCCTTTCAGGCACATTAAAATATTTAATTCAAACATTTCCTCTTTGCCAATAACATTTAGTGCTATACATTTTAATTTTCACTCAGATAGATGTATTTAAATTCTTTCCCATGAAAACATCTGCCATTGACCTTTGGATTATTTAGTGTTCTCAAAAGAACAAATGACAAGGGCTAGCGAGGATCTCCAAAAGTGTTCAACATCCTGAGCAATTGTGGAAAGGCATATTAAAAATGGTTGGAGATTTCATCATACTCCAGTCATAATGGCCACAAAAACAATTGGCAACAAATGCTGGGGAGGCTGTGGGGGAAGAGGGACCCCATTCATTGTTGGTGTGAATGCAAACTGGTGCAGCTGCTCTGGAAACCAGGGTGGAGAATTCTAAAAAGAAATAAGTCTAGGATGTGACCTAGCTATACTGTGCCTTGGCATTTGCCCAGAAAGCTTGTCATCCCTCTCCATGGATACTTGCTCAGCCGTGTTTACTGCTGCGCTAGCCACAATAGCCTGGAGATACTAACAACCTAAATGCTCTTCAGCAGGTAAATGAATGAGAACGTGGCATCTATACACTGTGGAATACTATTCAGCTGTACAGAAAAACAAAATCATGAACTTTGCTGATAAATGGATGGAACTAGAAAAACAAAAACAAAACAAACAAACAAACAGATGGGATGAGGTAATTCAGACCTAGAAAAACAAATGCCCCAAATTCATTCTCATCTGCAGCTCCTACCTAGTTCTGAGCAACTGAAGAAACACTTTCTAAATGTTTGGGCGTATTTTATTACTTCTAGCCTGGTTATGTTTTGACTATAGAACATATGGCTTCAATTTAAAAAAAAGTTTGTTGAGATTTGTTTTACTGTTCAGCATTTAGTTTATGTTGGTTCAGATTTCCTGAGCTCTTGAAAACAATGTGGATTTTGCTAAAAAGGGATTTAAAAAACACTAACTGTGGGTCGACTTCAGTGACAGAAATAAGAATTCTTTTCCTGCATTTGGCAGAGATGCTGTTACTATCTGGCAGGGATCGTTCACTGGTCCAGCCTCTTTCTCCATATAGAAAGTGGGACTGCACCCTTCCCATGTCTGGCAGGGGATGGTTCACTAGTCCAGCCTCTTTCTCCATATAGAAAGTGGAACTGCACCCTTCCCATGGCTTATCAATCCAGTTATATTTCATGATAAAAGAGATTGGTTGAAGATATATGAAATATCATATTTGTTGATGATAGTTTTCCTATTCAATTTGTAATTTGGACAGTTTTCTGTCTTGTATTGCTTTATTAAAAGACAAGACAGTGAGAAGAAAATTATAAAAAGAACAACCCTGTCTAAAACAACTGTTCAATGCATGAGCACCTCAAGTGAAAAAAGTTAATATTTTGATAATGTATTTTTCCCCTCTCCCAATATATAAAGGATCTTTTTAGATAAGCATGTAAATGTCCCATGCTCTTCAGTCAGTAAGCATTTAAGAGTCCAGCTACCTGTGGGCTCCTGCTGTCCCAGTTTCATTGAGCACTCCTTATAGTCTAGGTTTTTTGCCTTCTAGAGAAAAAAAGAAAACTGAAGGTCTGCCAAAGGAAGTTTGCAAAATAGGTCAGAGTCAGGAGGGTTAAGAATTCAGGAATTCATGAGCAGCTGAGTCAGGGGGCTGGAAGCAATAGGGAGAGTCAGAACCAGAGCCCTGGGTGACTCAGGCAACTGAGGTGATGACCTCCTAGAATCAGCCATCAACCTCCTGCTCAGAGTCAGGGCTGGGCTCCTTCAGCGATCCCAGGGCTAATAGACTCGGCCACATAATTTGGCCTTCTTTGATATTAGGTTATTTTTCAGAACAGGTAAATCAATTTTAGGGTCCAGTGACTTTGTTTCTCTGAAAGACCGGGAGAATGACAGCAGTCCAGGAGGATGGGGAGGATTCTATGGCCCAAAAAGAAGAAGGAGTTGACTGATAACTGAAGTGGAGAGCAAGCTGGAATAAAACACAGCCTGGTGGTGGTGCACACCTTTAATCCCACCATCCAGAAGGCAGAGGCAGATAAATATCTGTGTGTTCAAGGCTAGCCTGGTCTACATAGAGAACTTCAGGACAGACCTTATCTCAAAAAACAAAACAAGCCAGGAAGACTGCAAGACGTGAGCAGTTCTTGTCAGAGGTCTGGTTTATTTTATCTCCAGCATATCTATCTGTCCATTCCTCACTGTTGTAGTCTTTGAGCTGACATTCCTGTGATGTCATAGATGTGACCATTATCTTTACACTGAGTGACTGCAGAGGCTACCCTCGGAGCAGTGGGGTGATGGTGGCTGCTGTTTAGTCTATACTGAGTGTGTTGAACTTGAGAGGACATGGAAGATGAGCACCTAGAGTCAGAGGGTCTGGGCTCAAGCTTCAGAGTCTGGCCTGGCCCCACCCAAGCCTCTTGCTTTCTAGCTTCCTATCTCTTTCCTCTATAGTCCCTCTATGGGATCCTGTCGGCCAATCAGAAGCCAGTGCTCACAAGGCACTCTTGGATGCTGAAAGGCAACTTTTCCTTTAAAAAAATATCTAGCCTCAAGTGTTTTGTTATAGAAACATCAAATTGACTAAAATGAATGCCTTGATGTAGTCAAAGAGGGAGATGCCTACCATGAACCCACTATGAAATGATGTCAGCAAAAGTGCCATAAAATTGTTCCTGGTGGGGTCTGGACCAGCTTGTCCCTTCTCTGCTTTCCATTGTCTGCTGCCTTGTGCCTCTACTCTCATGAGAGGCTTGCAGTCTTTGGAACCCTCACTTAATGAGGACTAATTTAGAGCGTACAGTTCATAACTAACCCTTGGGTTCCTTTGACCGTGAAGATGAACCTGCAGTGAGCAGAGCGCCCTCTACAGGGGAATCTGATCTATTCCACCACTTTAGAAAACAAGATTGAAAAGATGAGGTGGTCTGACTTGATTGTTCCTGCACATGTCACTTCAGTATGACACTGCAGTCCCATCAGACAGTACAGAAGAGACCAGAGACCAAGGAATGTCAGTTCCGAGAGAGAGAGAGAGAGAGAGAGAGAGAGAGAGAGAGAGAGAGAGAGAGAGTGTGTGAGTGTGTTTGTGCCCACTGAGGACAGAAGGAGTTGGAGCAGCTGCTGGAACTGGAGTTAAAGGTTGTGAGTTTCCTAATGTGGGTGCTCCTCTAGAGGAATGCTCTTAACCCCTGAACCGTGTCTCCAGCCTCTCCACTTTATTTTGTGAGATGGGGGTCTTCACTGAACATGGAGCTCTCAGTAGGCTAGCTGGCTGGCCAGGCTTCTCTCTCTGCCTCCCCAGCCCTGTGATTACCAAGGCGCCTCACTGCTCCTGGCTTTCTGTGTGGGTGTTGGGGATCTGAATTCATGCTTGTACAGCAAGCATACTACTGACCAACCTGCCTGCCCAGGCCTCAGTCTTATGAGTTTAATGATAAGCTCATGGTTTCAAGTGTATTGTGATATTGGAAGTGATAATGTTCTATATCGCACTATTTCTTCTTTTAAAATACAAATAATTCAAGTAAGAGCCAAAGAACACATGGTCCATAAAAGTCATCAGAGGCTATTGAGAGCTGCCCAGATTGTGTTCTTTTCCGTCTGGCAGAGTCTCGAGGGAAGGAGATGGGGGCAATGGACAGACGGGGAAGGAACTTTCCTGTGATGTGTAACTGGACACTGGATCCTGTCCTGTTAACTTGTTTTTCATTACAGAAAGATATAGAAAGCAGACTCAAGGCTTCAGGTGACCCAAAGCAGGTAGGGACAGAGCAAGTATGAAACCAAGATTCAAAATGATCCCAGAGGGTGGAACATGGATTAAAAATCTGCATGTTAAACCAAACAAGACAAGAGGTGCCTGCTGTTTCCCTTAACAATTGTTTTTACATAAAAACTTTTATTTAGTGTGTGTATATATGTATGTATATATGTGTGTGTGCACATGCCACAGCATACATGTAGAGATCAGAGTGCAAATCAACAATTTGTAGAAGTTTGTATTTTCCTCTCCCATGGGGGTCTCAGGAATCACACTCTGGTCATCGGGCTTGGTGGCTAGTGTCTTGAGGTATGTCTGCCTTTCTTCTATTTTCAGGGATTAAATACAGCATGAGAACCGTCATCTCACACAACTTTGAAGGAAATCTTAAGCCTCACTCTCTGGCAGGAACACTTGTGTGCATAAACAAGCACGCTGCCAGGTTTTAGACTCCTCCAAGGTACCACTTAGTGGGTTTAATGGGGTGCCACCATCTTCAATTTTATTTTTGTTCCAATGGCTGTGCTAATGGTTGGTACTTGGTAAATTCCCAGGGGCGTTCCACAGATAGCTGCTATTTACTGAGCTCCAACCATATACTTCTGTCTAAGCTAAGAAGCTAATGGAGACCTACATTTCTCTGCCATGTGTCTGCATAGGGGACAGTCACATGCCACTGTTGCAGCCTGCAGTCATTGGGAGTATGGGGTGAACACCATCACTTAGGGCTATGTGCAAACACTAAATGGCACTTCGAAATCCAGCTCTCTGAAGCAAGGGTGACGGTTCCAGAGCCCAGCATTCCCACATGTCTGTGTTCTTTCCATTGTAAAATTGCACATTTACAGGCCTATCTAGAGACACGTTGTTTGGAAGGCATAGCCATCCAATGAGTATGTGTAACTGGATAATGTGTGGAGGCAGAGTGGGACCTGAGAAGTCTTATTCAGAGTGAATAGTGTGGAATTTTTTCTCCCTTTCTGATCTCTAAACCCTACTATGGTTCTCCTAAATTTCCGGGTGTGAATGAGCCCACCTCTGCCTCGGTCTTTGCCTGTTTACTGTCCTCTGTGTCTGGAGTCAGCATCTCACTCCCTTCCACTGTCAGTCTCTGAGGATATACCACTCCTCTGTCGTTAAGCCTTTAAAATGGGAACAGGTCCTGCGAAGGTATGAAGAGGGGCAGGTTTTATTTGGAGAAAGGACCTACTCCAGTGAACTTGCTGTTTTTTCTCTTTTAGGGTAAGTGGTTCTATTTCTTCATCCCAGACTAACTGCAAGCGGGTGTCTTGCATTTTCCATTCCATTACAACTGGCCCATGCATCCCTCCTCATTCCTGAACTTCAGCCACGTGCGATGGAGCACAGTGTTCAGCTGGCATCCCACCCCGCAGATCTTGGCCAAGGGTGTTCCCTGGAAACTTGAGTTCTCTAGGCATGAGCTCAGACCCTGGCATGTTTGCCGCCCCTCAAAATAGCTCCATGTGCTTCCTATAAAATTCTAAATGTAAAGCCAGAAGGTAGCTCCTCTCCTCTGCATCCACATCTTTCCCTTGCTTCTTTGGAGCCTTAACACCCATTTTTTTTGTGTGTGTGGCAACAGCTTTGTGTGGTTGCTGTTACTTCTCAGCATTGCTGGAAGGCAAGTCTTCCTTCCATGGAGTTCATTTTCTTCCAGAGGCCCTGGAGGGTGGAGAATCTAGCCAGTTCCTCTGGGATCTTAAGCCAGGAATGTTTCCAGTAGTTTCTGTAGGAAGAGTCTCCTGCTCCATCAGTAAAATAACTTGTATACATGACTCCCATCAGCTGTCAGCAATTAAATGGTTTCATCTCCTCCCTGCCATCTCTGTCTGCTCATTTGCCACCAGGCCTTCGAGTTGGGGTTGCTGTCATCACCAGCTCCTACAGGGACTGTGAGATGCTACGACTGAGAATCCACTGCCATGCCTCACCCCTCCAGGGTGCTTTGACCTCTCCTGTGGGAAAGGTGTCCCTTCTGGATTGGATTTCTCAGGCTTGTTTCTTTCAAGTCCAACCTCTTGTAAAACCTGAACTTCTGGTTTTGTATCTGTGATGACTCTCAAAACACAGCCTTTCTTTGCCTGTTTGACCCAAGGAGCATCCCAGAGGAAGAAGAGGGTGAGGGGAAGAAGTGGACACCCAGGACTCAGTCTGCCTGGGAAGATACAAAAGCACAGCCACCCTTCTCTTCTCAGGTTTTTCATGGTGAGGGTAAACCATTGAGGGAGGTGGCTCGAAACTCCAAGAAATCCCAAGAAAGGGCTACGGCTGTTGCCTAGCATGTGTGGGGCCCCTAGTTCAAGTTCCATATCCACAAAAATAACATCAAGCAAAAATTTAAACCTGAGAAAGTGCTGGATCACTTCACTCATCCTGCTAGGATTTGGGCAATGACCAGCATACATTCCCAGGATTGATGAAGATAGCCAGCAATGGACTATTACTGTTTCTGCTGGACAGCTTTAGATCATCAACTTGACACAAACTAGAGTTATCTGGAAGTACAGAACCTCAACTGAGAAATTGGCTTCATAAGATTTGGCTGTAGGGCATCTTTAAAATTGTGGTTGATGAGGGAAGGCCAAGCCCATTGTGGCTGACCATCCCTGAGCCGGTGGTCTGGGTTCTATAAGAAAGCAGGCTGAGCAAGCCATTATGAACAAGCCAGAAAGCAGCATCCGCCATGGCCTCTACATCAGCTCCTGCCTCCAGGTTTTTGCTTTGTTTGAATTGCTTCAATGATGGACTAAATGCTGAAGAATAAGCCCAAATAAACCCATTCCTCCTTTTTTTTAAATATTATTTTATTTTTTATGTGAATTGGTGTTTTGCCTGCATATATAACTGTGTAAGGGTGTTAGATCTTAGATTACAGACAGTTGTTAGCTGCCATGTGGATGTTGGGAATTGAACTCAGGTCCTCTGGAAGAACAGTCAGTGCTCTTAACCACTGAGCCATCTCTCCAGTGCCAAACCAGTTCCTCCGTAACTTGCTTTTGTTCATGGTATTTTATTGCAGCAATAGGAACCCTAAGAAAGACTATCCTGTATCTATTTTAACCTAGGATGCTGTGTGGAGGTGGGGGAATTGGGAAGCATGCATTTTCATAGAAAATTGTAACTTTGCAGACGCACATTAAGGGACTAATTGATGAGAAAAATGAAGGCATTTTTTTTTTTTTCCCAGAAGTCCAGGAATGTCTTAGCAGGGCAGATAAGCATTGTTTGTAAAAGCAGAACTGATGACCAGGAGGACTGTGGAGCAGAGATAAGATACACAGGATGAACCCTGGAAGAAAGGTGATCTGGAGAGCTACCAGCTCAACAAGCAGCAGGCATGGTCTGTAGAAGCAAAACCTGTACAGCTTTGTCATTTCTTCGTTGTTGAGTCTTGAGGCCCAAATGTGACTCTTTCCAAGGAAACTATTACAGTTATCAACAGTTATGTGTACAAGAGATTGAGAGCTGTGCTCGGCCTAATATTTAGGGGGGCAGGGTGTTCTCCTTCAGCCCAAGTCTGTTACGGAAAAGAATTATTACCAGCCTTCAAGAAAGAAGCCATTTGTCTTGTGCAATCAGCACGGAATTTAGTGTTGCCTTGTATTGAGTCACAGTGGATGAAAAGCCTGTGCTGTGGCAGGGCAGACAAATCCTAGTTATCTGATCTGAAGCAGGTCACTTAGGATTGCTACTTTCCTGATAAGGAATCTAACAGAGACCACCCCACCAGATTCCCTTGAGAGGATAAAAAGCAAGATGGTACATTTAAAGCAGTTGTCAATGGCTGGGAGATGATAGGGCAGTCAGTAAAATGCTTGCTGAGCTCAATTCTGAGACAACCCCCCACACCCACACACCCTCACACAAACATGGCATGTAAAGCATTCCTGTAATCCCAGAGTCAGGGAGGTGGGGACCCTGGGGCTCACTGGCCAGTCAGCCTGGCTACTCTGTGACTTCCAGGCCAGTAAGAGGGACTGTCTTTAAAAACAAAGATGGATTGTGTCTGAAAGACAACCCTCAGTCCGTCTTCTGGCCTCCATATGGACACACATGTTCAAGTGTGTGCACATATACACATTTACTCTCTCAGTCTGTACATGCAAACAGAAGGATGTCTGGCAGCATATGCCTGTCAGTGTCACCTATAGATGTCAACCCCTTAGATCAGAGAGCAGGAAGAATGAGGACCTTGTGTAGCTGTAACTTCTGTGCATCTCGGGTCTGAGAGGGCTGGGTGAGTGGGATGTACCTTCTCCAGACTCAGAAAACAGAACAGCATACCAACCCCCAGAATGGAAAGTCCTGTAATCCCCTGCCTCCCCTTAACCCCTCTGCCATCCCTTGGGCCCACATTCTGCTGTGTTTGCTGGTGGGGGGCGGGGGTGGACACTGGAAACAACAGGCTTATAAATGATTTTTCTAGGTAGTACAGCATCATCTGGCAGCGCCCTATGGGTGCCTGATGCATCTGGTAACGTGAAACAAAAGCCACTGATGCTTTCAGTCCAGCAGGAAAACATGCCTTTGGCAAGAGGCCTTCGCTTGCTTGTGTGTGAGTATGTGTGTGTGTGTGTGTGTGTGTGTGTTCACCTTGTCTGCTCTGGCAAGCAGAACTGGCTGTTTGCTTTGTGGAACAAAGAACAGGCCTATTTGGGCTGGAGGGGTCAGCAGGAGGCGGGGATGATGGGAGGCCTGACAAGGTTCCTCTTGGTTAAAACACACTCTAGGCGAAGCGTCTGGCATACCTTGTTTCCCTGTTACAGATGGGGAAAGAAAGAAGCCACAGTCACAAGCTCAGACTTCGATCCAGCAAACAAAAGCCCACACAGAGGACTCACGAGAGACCTGACCCTCTTAACCCTAGGCTTGTTGGGTGTATTAAATAGGAAACAGACTGGGGACGACAGTTAATCAGAGTGGGTTAAGAAAAGAGCCCGCAGGTTGTAGAAACAGGATGGACTGTGCAAGAATGGACAAGGGTGGCCCACACATGGGTCGGGGGAACACAGGCCACCCTCATATCATGTAGCCCAGGTTGGCCTAGAAGGCCTCAAGTAGCCACAGATGACTTTTAACTTCTGATTCTCCTGCCTCCCTCTCCTGAGTGCCTTGTGCATGCTAGGCAAGCATTCTACCAACTGAGCTACACCTCCGGCTTCTCACATGGTGGTTTTAATCTTAAGGTCATGACCAGCCAAGCATGTTTGCCAGGCAGTGAAGATGTGGGTCAGTGCACAAGTATGCACGGAGATGGTGACCTCCCCTGTTGGGAAGAAACATATCAGAAGAGAAGATGCCTCACAGGACAGGGTACTTCTAAGGTGCCATCCTATAATGCCAGAAAGAAGAGGCGTGGCATTGTACTAGTTAGCTTTCTCCTGGTTATGAGACATACTGACGAAAGCAACTTGAGAAAGGAAAGGTATTCGGGCTCACAGGTTGAGGGTGCAGTCCATATGGCAAGAGTTTGAGGCAGCTGGTCACATTGCATCCAGTCAGGAAGCAGAGAAAAAAGAATGCTGGCGCTTAGCACATTTTCTCATTTTATTCAGCCGATGACTCCCAACCCAAGCGATGGAACCTTCTACAGATAGGATTGGCTTTCCTACCTCAGCTAATTCATTCTAGAAACTCTCTCCTAGATATTCCAGGAGATCTATCTCCCGAGTGGCTCTGGATCCTGTCAAGTTGATGCTGTTAACCACCACAGTGTGTTCCCTGCCATGAGTATGAGAGACAGCGATGAGCTAAATGCACAACGGAATGAAAAGGAAGGAGCTGGCCTTCCCACACTGTGACAAAATCATGGAAGAGAGAGGCTGAGGTTTTACCCAGTCTGGATGGTCAGGAACTGTCGTCTCCTTAGATGACAATGGACTGAACAGGAGCTAACGAGATAGGAAAGGTGACAGAATCCTCTGGGCAGGTGTGCAAAGTCCCTGTGCTAGGAACAAGTGTGATGTATCAGAGACTTAAAAAGGAAATGACAAGAGAGTGAATGAGTGAGTGGAAGGGAGTGTGAGTGATGAGGAGAGCGGTGTGGGCTGAGCAGCTAAGTAGGTCACTACTCCCTGTGGACCGAGGGAAGTGAAGGAAGCCTTGAGAAGCCTTTATCGTGAGGGCATGGGGACACTGGTGAAATAGCTAAGGCTTTTGATTAGAAGTCATCTCTTAGGCCAGTGTGATGGTTGAGCAGGTAAAAATGCTATGCGAGCCTGCTGGTTTGAGTTCAGTCTCTGGAAGCCATGTACAGGAGGAGGGGATGGACCCCACAAAGCTGTCCTCTGACTTGTATATGCACACTGGTTCACGTGCTCACCCTTAAATAAGAAAGCACACATACAGTGTATATAGTTTTCCGTTACTTTTCTGTGCCCTCCCCCCATTTCTGCAATCAAATGCCATTACCAAGACAACCTGTAGAAGAGTTTCTTTGGGTTTCTGGTGCTAGAGGCAGCTTCTGTAATGTCAGGAGAGGCATGGCCCTGGGCTGCTGGAGCAGGAAGTTGAGAGGTCCCAACTTCAACCACAGACAGAAGCTGAGAGGCTTGACTTACATCAGTGGGGTGAGGATATGTACTCTTGAAGCCCACCCTCAGTGACAAGCTTTCTCCAGCAAAGCCATGTCTCCCCAAGCAGTGCCTCAGCTGGAGATATAGTGTTCAGATCTGCTAGCCAATGGCTGGGCAGTCTCAATCAAACCGCCACATGAATAATGATAATAAATAAGGAAAAATTTTAAACGCCCTTGCTCTACGGTATGGATATGGATTCTAGAGGACAAAAAGGGCTGGAGGGGGATCAGAAAGAGCTCACACTTTGTCTAGGAAGAAAATGCTGGTAGCTCAAACTGTTGTGGAGGAAGCAGAAGGCAGTCATGACATTTAGTACTGGAATAATGTGGAATAATGTTAGGTAATTTTTTCTTTAACAAGGCTCTCAAAGGGCACAGTTAGGTTTTATTCTCATAATCTTTTTTTTTTCTTTTTTCTTTTCTTTTTTTTTTTTTTTTTTTTTTTTTTTTTTTTTTTTTTTTTTTTTTTTTTTTTTTTTTTTTTTTTTTTTTTTTTTTTTTTAAAGAAAGGGGTTCTCTGTGAGGTCATGGCTGTCCTGGGAACTCACTCTGTAGGACAGACTAGCCTTGAACTCAGAGATCTACCTGCCTCTGCTGGAGTGATGGGATTAGGGGCATGTACCATCACTGCCTGGATCACAAACATTTGCCTGTATGTGTGTATGTGCACCACATGCATGCAGTGCCTACAGAGACCAGAAGAGGACATCAGATTCCCTGGAACTGGAATTAAAAGGAACTGTGAGCTGCCATGTAGGTGTTAGAGAACCGAACCTGGGTCCTCTGAAAGAGTAGCAAGTGTTCTTAAACATTGAGTCCTGGTAAACTATTCCCCAGCCCCCAAAAAAGAATCTTCCACCAGTATTTGTGGTCTGTGAAACACTTCTGGGAGAATCTGTTATATAATTCCTGGGTACTTTCCACAGAGGGGTATTGCAGGGATTTGCAGTTGAAAATGAGCCCAATACACTTGATAGATAGACTGCATTTGATACAGGATTTGAAATGAAGACTTGGGCAATGTTTGGGTAGACAGGGCTAGGGTGGACAGGTAGACTGGAGTCATTTAGGAAGGCTTTTGAGGCCAAGCTCATTGGTGTTTCCATTCTACTTGATATATGCTGAGAGTGTCCCTGTTTTTAGATCTAAGTCTTGTCATAGTAGATGTTTAATTCCGGCAGGATTATTCTGGAAGACCAGTATTAGAACTGGGGAGTTGAGCTTTGAGAGAAGTTGGGAAGCTAGACTTGGTGGTGGTGGTAGAGTGTGTACACCACTCACACTTGCGCACACACACACATACATACACACATACACACACACACACACACACACACACACACACACATGCCTCTTTCAGGTTGAGAAGGGGAGCGTTATGTATTCTCATTGGTGGTCAGCTTCTGCCTTGGGACTGTAGCTCAGTTGGTAGAGTGCTTGCCCTAGTATACAGGAAGCTCTGGGTTTAGTTCCTAGCACCTCATAAACTAGGCATTGTGGTCCAAACCTGTAATCCCATCACCAAGGAGAGAAAAGCATGAGAATTAGAAGTTTAGGGTCATCCTGGGCTACATAGCAAATTCAAGGCTAGCCTGGACTACATGTTTTCAAAAACAAAAGAAAAAACAAAAAAAGAATACTTTTGTGTTTCTGATAAACTGAGCCCAGGTTCTCAGACAGGGGTGGTAGAGAAGGTACTTGCACCATTGGGTTAGGGAGCAGGACAGCACCCCCCCATACACACCTGAGTTAAGCTGGAGGTAAGGCCTAAGATCTCACTGTAGCTTAAATTTCCCTGTGTTTCTGGACAAGCCATTCTCTCTCTCTCTAGACCCTGGCTTGCTCATCTGAAAATGAGTGACTGTAAGTTGTAAACTCTTACTGTCTCTGAGAGCTGTCAAGTCACTAACTGGGGCAATCACTTCTCAGTTAAGACCGTAAGACTCCCAACAAACTACTGATTCGCTCTAAGGAAAGGAAGCTTTTGCGGAGAAGGGGTAGGAAGTGCAAAGTGTTCAATTCACACATTCCTCTGAAATTCAGGCATCCTTTCTGAGGTGACAACATAATCTGGCAAGAGCCTTTGAAAGAGAGAGAAAGAGATATTGGGGGGGGGGGACTGATTAGCAATGGATGCCAAGGTAAACAGTGCCCTAATGAGGGGATCTGCTAACTGAGACCTCCACTTAGGAGTGAAGCTTATTTTTTTTAAAGATTTATTTATTTATTCATTACACATACAGTATACAGAAGAGGGCACCAGATCTCATTATAGATGGTTGTGAGTCACCATGTGGTTGCTGGGAATTGAACTCAGGACCTCTGGAAGAACAGTCAGTGTAACCTCTGAGCCAGGAGTTTATTTTTATAGAGGGTGTTCAGACAGTGAAAGAGTTTTCTCATAGAGACAGTACAGATTGAGGTAAGGTTCTCAGCCCAGCTTAGCAAAAGTAGATTTATCCCACGACACAGCAGGAAGAATGGTTCTTAACCAACGTAGTGGAGCCCACATCCCTGTCAGCGCAGCACTTGGGAGGCAGGAGAATGAGGCGCTCAAGGTGGGCTATGTGAGACTCTGTGCTGGAAAGGAGGGAACTTAAGAAAATGTCTCCATAAGATCAGGCTGTAGGCAAGCCTGTAGGGCATTTTCTTAATTAGTGTTTAGTGAGGGAGCACCCAGCCCACCCAGCCCATTGTGGGTGGCGCCATCCCTGTGCTAGTGGTCCTGGGGTCAATAGAAAGCCGGCCGAGTAAGCCAGGAGGAGCAAGCCAGTGAGCAGCACCCCTCTATGGCCTCTACATCAGCATGTGCCTTCAGGTTTCTTTCCTCTTTGGGTTCCTGTCCTAGCTTCCTTTAATGATGGATTACAATGTGGAGGTGTCAGCCAAATAATCTCTTTTCCCCCCATACCTTTTGGTCATGGTGCTTCATTGTAGAAATAGGAACACAAGCTAAAACAGACCCTGTCTCAAAAACTAATAAAAATAGGGTTAGGTATAGCTCAGCCAATGCAGTGCCTGCCTGAAAACAGAAGGGCCCAAGTTTGATTCCAGCAGCCCTGTAAAAAGCCAGGTGTGGTGGCATTTGCTTAAAATCCCAAGTGCCAGGGAGATAGAGACAGGAGGATCTCTGGGGCTCTCTGGGCAGCCAGCCTACTAACATCAGCAAGTGCCAGGTCAGCAAGAGATCCTCCAAAGACAAGATGGATGGCTCCTGAGAAGTGACAGTGAAGAAGTCCTCTGTGTCACTCCTAACAAAAACAAAGCAACCGGAAAACGAAAGTAGTATTTCACACACACACACACACACACACACACACACACACACACACACAGTGTAATAAGGGAATGTGTTTGCTGGATGAAGATGGTGCATCTAGATAGACACTTATAGACTTTTATCACAACAATGTCCTGAACCTAGACCATGGTGCTCAGTGTGCCAGACACTGGACAAGCCTGGATGTGGTCCCACCTTGCCCTGGACTCACAGTCTAGTTTCCAGTTTATTTGACTGTCTGTCAGGCTGCCTGGGGTTGCATCTTTGTGCCTTGGCTAATCAGTTTTGCAACTGATTAAGTGATTTAACCTCGCAGAGCCTTCATTTCCTTTCTCAAAAGCAAAGACTGTGTAAACATGAAGGCCTACGTTTACATAAAAGGTGAACAAGGCCATGCGGGGTAGAGACAGGTGGATCCCAGGAGCTCTGGCTGGCCAGCCTAGCCGGAACACAGGGTCTCAGGGTCAGTGAGAAATTCTGTCTCAAGGGAATGAGGCAAAGAATAGAGGAAGACATCTGATAACCTCCCCTGGCTTCCTCATACACACACATGTGTACAGACACACAAATACTATATACATACATACACTCACACACAAGCGGGGGAAGCAGAAACTAATAACAGTTCATAATATACCTCTCTTTGGCACACTTGGAACTATAGGCAGTGACCTGGGCATCATGCCTGGCTCGGAGCTTTGTTCCTGGGTCACAGTGCAATCAACAGCTCATCCTGGGCATTTGGGGAGCTAGGACCCTCATTCAGATTTCCCAACACAGGATGGATTAGTTGATAAAGATTGTATAAAGAAGAACAAGGTATAGTGGGATTTCAGGTGTGAATGTGGCATCTTATTTGTCCTTAGAAGTCAAGTTCAACTTAACTGCAAAGGGGCTTTGTTGAGACTTCCAGGGGCTCAACAGTACACGAGGACCTAGGGGATCAAGGAGGGGAAAGGATGGCCTGGGAGTCTAAGGGTGATGGAGACTAGTGGTGGGTGCCATAGTGATGTCCTCATTGTCCCCACAGGTTCTGCAGGATTTCCCACAGAAGTCTACATGTCTAGAAGTAGATGCAGTTTTTAGTTTGGACTTCTGTTCAAGTCCCAAATTTGATTTTGGCCTTACTTATTCCTATAAGGGATTAGACTGTTTTGTCTCATGAGAGTTAGTCCATGGTCAGGATGACAAACCAGACTCAGTTGTTTTGATTTGGGAATGGATGATTGTTGGGTTGTTTATTTGTTTGTTTGTTTAGGCAGAGTCTCCCTAAGATTCCTGGCTGGTCTTCTAGTCACTGTAGAGCTCAAGCAGACCTTAAACTTGTCAGTCTCCTGCCTCAGCCTCCTAAGTTTTATAGAGATCACAGGCTTGAGCCCTACACTTTGAGAAATACTCAGGATTGCAGCCTCATGAAGGAAAAGGCACCCTGGAAAGTTCAGCATAAAGATGCTGTTGTAGAGTTGCCTGCGGGGTCTAGGCTGGGATTCTAATGTTAGAGTCACCTTTCCTGGTTTCCAGTGGCACAGTAGAAATGCAAATGGCCCAGCAGAAAGACATTTCTATAGCAGAGAGGGACAGACATCAAACGGTTTGTTTTCAAAAGCTGACTTGTTCAGCCCCTGGGAGCAATGGTCAAGTAGCTGTTCATCTGTCAGATATGGCAGAATGCAAGTGCACATTAGAAATTCTAGTTAGGGCTTGGACTTGAGGAATTAGGCAGCTCAGATAGCCGACACTCTCTGACTTTGAGATGAGTTAACGGCTCTCTAGATCTGACTTAACTTGCCTGCAGAAATAGAAACTTCGGTAGATCAGAGAGAGGGAATAACCTTTATCCGTTACTTTCTTAGTTAGGGTTTCTATTGCTGTGAGGAGACACCATGACCACAGCAACTCTTATAAAGGAAAACATCTAATTGAGGGGCTTGCTTACAGTTTCAGAGATTCAGTCCATTATTATCCTGGGGAGTGGTGCATGGTGGCATGTTGGCAGACGCGATGCTATGTAGTGGGATTTAGGCATTAGTTGGGGAAGCTTACAGGCAGATCTCTGGGGTACCAGGATCTGGAACAGGGCCTGGCCAGACCCCATTGAGAACTGACACACTGACCTCCTTTCCTATTTGTTCCTGCATTCTTGGTGAGCAGATCAGTGATCTGGCATGGGACAGTTCCACTCTCCAAGAATTGTCTTAAGGTTCAATTTGTATTGTGAGTGTTTGTATACTGTGGTGATATGTTATATATTTAATAAAACTTGGAATATCAAGAGATCAACACACAGTCAAAAACTAGGTGGACATAGATTAGAGATGGGGACACCCATAAACCACTGTGGTTCCCATGGCTTGTGCTGTACAGCTGGTCATTGTTTCATAGTTAAAGCACACTGCTGCTCATCCTCACAGGACTCCGTTGGCAGGTGATGTCATTGCCACTTCAGAGTGGCGGTGGTGTCTCAGTGAAGATAGACTAGCTCTGGGTCATGTGGCTCTGCTACGTGGCAGAGGCTTTGAACCCAAGTGTGACTCCAGAAGCCCATGCTCTCCCCTTATTATGTCCCTTTAGCTCTTGGGGATGAAACTTGTAATGAACTTGAGTTCTAGTCTGTCAACTTGGGACAGGCAGGCTGAGCCTGGGAGCAGAAGGTCTTGGTGTGACTCAATGGATTACCCTGCAGTAATAAATGGCCCCACGTCCCAGTCATTTAACTGAGAATCATTTCTTGCTCTTGTACCACATCTCCAGTGTGTGTCAGGAGGGCGGGGGAGGAGCTCCTTTGCTCATTAGAGTCCCCGGGAGACCCACGTGTCTGATCTCTGCTATGGGAGGGAATGTAATGGGTTCTTGGAGTCTGTACCAGGGTATGATGCATGCCACTTCTCATTTGTGTTGAGTGTGTGTGTGTGTGTGTGTGTGTGTTAGTTAGAGGTAGGTATGTGATGTGTGTGTGTAAGTACATATGAAGGAGCATATATATGTGTGAGTGTGGGTATATGTATATGTGAGAAGTGCATGTGAGATGTGTGTGGAAGTACATGTGTGAATGGGGCTGTGTGTGCATGTATGTATGTGTGGATTGCTTGTGTATGTATGTATGTGTGCGCGCATGCATGTGTGAGTATGTGTGTGGAGGCCAGAGGCCAAAATTTAGATTCCTTGGGTACTATCCTCTTTTTTTCATTTGAGACTCACTGGCCTGGAGCTCACCACCTAGGCTAGTTTGCCAGTGAGCCCCCAGAGATCCTTCTGTCTCCACCTTCCCAGTTCCAGGATTGGGGTTAGAGGCACCCACATTATATCCAGATATCCAGCCTTAACATTTTTAAAATTTGTTTTTAAAACTTTTTATTTTTTAATTAGAATACCGCTTAAAGTTAATGGGTATTATTCTGGTATTTGGGAACAAAGTGTGTTTTAGTGGCTCACCTGAAGATCCCCTGAAGCTAGAGTTACACATAGTTGTGAGCACCTGATCTTAAGTGCTGGGAACAGAACTCATGCCCTCTGGAGGAGCCACATCTTCCCTAACCACTGGGCCATCCCTCCAGCCCTGGTTTGGGAGCTCAAACTCAGGTCCTCATATTTGAACAATATAACTTTACTGACTGAGCTGCCCCTCAGGCCCACTTTTCTGTTTTGGCCCAAAGCTAATCCCACGGTCACCCCTGACTTTAAGAGGGTGAGGACCAGACATTTACATGTACCTGGAGGGCAGGAAAGAACTGGAAAGAGTTGTGGGGCCAGCACATTCTTGGGGTCACTTTGATCAACATTCAAGGTGGTTTCTTCCTAGAGAGTGGCCCTGGGTGGACAGCCCTAGAAAGGCCTTGCAGAGTACACTAGAGTGACCTGGTGACATTTGATGTCAATGACTCTGTCATTCTGCCTTTCTAACTCTTTAGAGACAGAAGGTGGCATTTTGTTCCCCACGGAGAAACAAAGGGTCAGGATGAGAATCATGCTTACAGCCTGGGTGAGAAAAGTTGATCCACGGGGCCAGAAGCCAGAGAGTCACCTGCCTCCTTCAAGGGCTTGCCTAACAGGAAGTCTGTGATTCATGCTCTGTAGCATTGGGTGTACACAGTAATTCCTTCCTGGACACTGTGGGTTGTTTACACAGCGACTAGTGATTTGACATTTGGCATTTCTTATCTTTCATTTCTCTTGATCTGTACAGGGAATAGAATGCCACCTGTGTTTTTAAGGAAACCAAATGGTGACTCTGTAGACAAAAACCTCAGAGTGAGCAGGTGGTCTTACCTGGCCAGGAGGTCCCTGTTTTCCAGGCTGGTCAGCCAGAGCTGGCTGTTGCCCCGTGCAGGCTGGCTTGCAAGGCTTTCTGAGATCCTCTGGAGGCTTGGTACCAACTGTTTTCTCTGTTCTCCCAGGGAACAGCCACTTTAAAATAAAGGAGGAAGTAAGTAAAGGTCACTCTTGTGTGTGTTAACCCGGTGTTGGACTCAACCATGGACTCAACCATCAAGCTTGCTAACAGTCTTGGTCTAGCCTCTTCAATCCCAAGATGGCTTCAGTGAGTCCCTTTCCCAGTTATAGCCTTGGAGGTTAAAAGGCATTTAGTAATTTTCTGAATGGCCATTTGTCCTAATTTGAGGATGCTAAGAAGCCCTCATACAAAAGTGAGGCCACTGGTTTGAGAGCTCTTGGTGTGAACACTTTAGTTTTAGGTTTTGGGTTTTTTTTGTTTGTTTTTTAGGGGTAGGGGAAGTGATCTTATGTAGCCCAGACTGATCTTAAAATTCCAATCATCTTGCCCCCAACTTCCCGAGTAGTGAGATGAAAGGCTTGCACCACTACACTCAGTTTGTGGAATGCTGGGGATGGAACCCAGAATTTGTGGGAAGCACTCTGCCAAATGAGCTACAATCCCAGCCTCACATTTAAAATTTTAAAAGTCCCAAGATTTCTGCCCCTTTGTGTTGGTCCCCAGCATTTGTGGACATCTGGTAGCAACAGAATCGGAAGGTAGAAGCTGTGTTTTCCCAAGTAACAATATATATGGGGATGGGAGACATGTAAAATGGTGGCTTTGGAGACCTGTGTGGTTCCAGGCTGAACCTTCAGTTTATTTTGGAGGGGTATCCACATCAGTATGGGGACAAAGTGCTTGCTTAACCTCTTCAAAAATCCTGTTCAACTTGTCCAGCGTGCGTGCTGACGGCATGATGTTTTGTGACCCTTTGTAAGGTCCCGTGGTCTGTCAGGGAGCGAGCTAATCTCAAACCCCTGTTTTCTTTTCTCGCTGCCAACCTCAGCTTTTTCCTGATGACGCAAGCTCAGGAGCGTGGCGTTGTCTGGGTGGAGTCTCTTCCGCAGCAGCTCCTTGAAGCCAACAGCAGGGATGTTGGATACTATAAACAGATATTTTAGATGCTGGCCATAAGGTTAGTTTAGGGAAATGGTGTCTTATAAATATGACGTGAGGCTCTTTTTATCTTCAGGAAACTGAGAGAGCCCAGAGAAACTAGAGAACATTCGGCAAGTGTTTCTTTTTAAAGAGTGATATTAAAAAATTAAATCTGGGAGCAGAAGAGAGAGCTCAGTTAATAAATTGCTTTGTCTGCAAGTGTGGGAACCTAATTTAGATCCTTTGGAGGCCACACTAAAAAAATGCATGGCCCCTTTCCTTGCTCTTACTGAGATACCCTTCATGTAAAATATCCACGATCTTAATTGAAAATGTATAGTTCAGGGGCTGGAGAGGTGGCTCAGCTGTTAAGAGTACCGTCTGCTCTTCCAGAGGACCGGGGTTCGATTCCCACCACCCACATGGCAGCTAACAACTGTCTGTAGTTCCAGTTCCAGGCAAACACCAAGGCAAATAAATAAATAAAGTTAAAAAAGAAAAAAAAAGAAAATGTATAGTTCAGAGTTTTTTTTTATTATAAACTTTATTTATTTATTATTTATTTATTTGCCTTGGTGTTTGCCTGGAACTGGAACTACAGACAGTTGTTAGCTGCCATGTGGGTGGTGGGAATCGAACCCGGGTCCTCTGGAAGAGCAGCCGGTGCTCTTAACCACTGAGCCATCTCTCCAGCCCCTAGTTCAGAGTTTTTATGTGTTCACAATGAAAGTTCTCAGTACCACACTTCACAATGAGAGCAAGCACCCACCACCACACCACCAGCTTAGCGCTGAATCATCTCTCGCTGGGTCTCTCCTCCTCCCTGTCTCTTCTGTCAGCCATCAGCCTACCTTATGTCTCTATGGGTTTTTCTCATCTGGAAACTTCACATGAACAGAATCATATATCTAGGCATGAGTTCCTGAGCACATGGCCTTTGGGGGAAATCAGTGTTTTCCCTATTTGATTGAGAGAGTTTTTATGGGAATTATTCTTATCTTGAGTGTCTGAATAAATTTATTGTGTATTGTTGGCTGTTTTGTGCTCTTTTGAGGGGCCCACCACCCAGATTCCAAATAAATAACACACCGAGAGACTTATTATTACTTATAAATGCCCGGCTTTAGCTTGGCTTAGTTTCTTGCCAGCTTTTCTTAACTTCAAATTATCCCATCTACCTTTTGCCTCTGGGCTTTGGCTTTTCTTATTTCTGTATATTTTACTTTCATCCTTGCTCCATGGCTGCCTGGGTGGCTGGGTGGCTGGGTGGCTGGGTGGCTGGGTGGCTGGCCCCTGGCACCCTCTTCTCCTTGTTCTTTACTCCTCCTCCTTTTCCTCCAGATTTCTCCTTCTATTTATTCTCTCAGCCCCACCTATCCTTTCTCCTGCCTCGATATTGGATGGTCAGCTCTTAATTAGACCAATCAGCTGTTTTAGACAGGCAAAGTAACACAGCTTCACAGAGTTAAACAAATGCAACATAAAAGAATGTGACACATCTTTGCATCATTAAGCAAATGTTCCACAGCATAAACAAATGTAACACATCTTAAAATAATATTCCACAATAATTATGTGGTTCAAATGACAGTCTGTGTCAAGCATACTCTGTGAGCAAGTATTGGAATACATATATATATGTATATATATATATATATATATAGCATATTGGTGTTTGCCTGCATGAATATATGTGCATGGCATGCATGCTGTTCCTGCAGAAGACAGCATCACTTGGAACCGGAGTCACGGACAGCTGTAAGCCTCCATGTGGGTTCTGAGAACTGAACCTGTTTTCTTGCAAGAATAACCAGTGTTTTTTAACTGTTGAGCCATCTCTCCAGCCCAAATAGTAGGATTTTTATTATCATAGTTTTTGCCTGGATCTCTGTCAGAATAATGGGCCTCTCTGAGAATAAATCTTGTGGTTTCTTAACTTCCTAAAGTAAAACATGACTTATTTATTTTACAAGAAAACTCTGAAGGAAATGAGCTGTGTATACATAGATGTGTGTGAGTATTCACTTAATATCATGTGTATGTGTGTTTATGATGTGCATGTGGGATGTGTATGTGTCATGGTGTGTACATGGAGGTCAGAGTATAGCACTGTGGGGTTGCTTCTCTCCTCCTCTTACAAAGGTAGGTTCTGGGATTGAGCTCAGGTTGCTGACACGTCTACCCACTGAGCCATCTTGCCAGCCCCAGGAGAACACTTATTTAAGCTACATAATCACTGAGCTACTATAGGGGGGAAAAAAGCCAAATCAGAATAATTAGTAGAATAAAGAGGGGGCAGGGAGTATCTTTTAGGCAGTTCTATATGCAGGAAAATGACCACCTTGGCAGCAAACACACAGAACAGAAAAACTTTTTTTCTGAAAGCTTGTGTGTTTAGCCCAAGGGATGGTGAATTAGTAACAGAGGGAGGAAATGAACTGGTGACTTTATTCTACTTTAGTGGCAAGAATTGCCTGCTGTCTGGGTGTTATGGCAAGGACTCTGATACCTGGCAGCAGGTGAAAATAACATGTGACCAGGACATGAGAGGCGTGAGGGCCTTAGAAGTTCAAATTCAGCTCCATGATTGCCTGACATTGCCTAATTTCCTCATGTCTGTTCTAGGCCCTTAGGCCATTAGAATTGGCAGGGACACAGAGACTTGACCTTGTATATTTCAGAAGAAACTGAAGGCAGATGTAAGCTGAAGAATTACCTAGAGTCATCATAAAATGACTAGCAGAGTCTGGTCTAGAAGCCACATCTAACAAAAAGAAACTTAAGATGAGCCTCAGGATTCATGGCTTTGAAATCAACTCTCCTTTCAAACATCTGAGACTTTGTAAGCAGAAAGGACTGGACCAGGTCAAAGTCAAAGTGGGACCCACAGGCAGCTGGAAATACAGGACAGGCCGGTGGCATTGCAGGATCACCAGTCTGACCCAGGGCTTGTTAGAAATTGCATCTCAGGCTCTGCTCCCGAACTTGAGACAGAAAGAGCATATATTGGGTGACTCCTATGCTCACAAGAACTACCACAAACTAAAGGCCTCTGACAATGAAATCCACAGAGAACTAGCAAGAAAGGTAAAGAGAGCCTTAGAGTTAAAACAAGCTTTTCATAGCTCAATGTCACTTCAGTGGTGGGACCCTGAATATAATTAGGGGCATGACTGCCTACATCTTAGAGTGAGCAAGGGATTCATTTTTGGTTCAGACTGTCGTTGGGCCAAGGAGACCAACAGAGCAGCTGTGTTGCAAAGAGACAGCAACCTTCCAGCAGGTGAGCTGGGTGCGGAGCAGGGCTGACCACCTCTCAGCTCAGCTCTTGCTGCTCACACTGGAGTGTGGGGTGGCCAGTGGCGCAGAACTGACAAGCCAGCATTCTATGCCCTGGCCTCTTGGCCTCCACGCCTCAGCTGTTTGCCCTCATTCAGCAGAAAAGAGAGACAGAGAGAAAACAAAAGCTGGCTGTCGCAGAAGCCTTGTTAATTAGTAAAGCCTGAAAGGTCTGTCTGTGTATTGGTTCTGCAGTAGGACAAGCCGTGGCCCTGTCTGCCCGGTGGCCGTCAGGAGTGAGGCTGGCCAAGGGGTCAGACCTGAACCCTGGAAGGAAAAGGTGGTCAGCCCCTTGATTAAGCAGAACACTCAGGACAGCCATTGCTGTGCTGTGCTGGAGTTCTGTGTTTGTTCCAGAGGCCAGCGAGAAGATTCAGAAATGCAGATTAACTCGTGAAAGTGGGGATTTGCCAGCAGTTGTAATTTGCAATGCATGGTGGCATCAGACAAAGACCTGAGTTTGGTCTTTCTGTATGATATTTGTGCACTCCCCCTCCCCAACTCTCCACCCCACACCCCTGCCACCACCTTTTAAATTAGTAACTAGAGCACACAGTTGAAAGCGAAGGATTTTAAAAGTAGGGTAAATTCAGTCAGTCAGCACTATGTTGTTTACCCCTTAGTCACCATCAGTCTACCAGACCATATTGGATAATGGGTCTACATTTTTAATGAATGAGCCATCCAGGAAACCTGGCTTGCCTTTTAAATCCTACAGCCTCATCTCTGCACTGCACATGTTTGCTCTGGAAAGGCGAGGGGAAGATCTCCATTATCTTTTTCAGGAAGTGTAGGTTTGGGAGCTGTAGAAATGGTTCCGAGAATAGAGTGCTTGCTGCTCTCCCAGAGGACCAGAGTTCTGTTCCCACCCAACATTGGGTCAATCCCAGGTGCCCATGAGTGTGCTTTAAGCTGGGATCCTATGTTAGGACCCTTTAACACAGTCCCCATGTTGTGGTGACCTCCAACCATAAATTAATTTTGTTGGTACTTCATAACTGTAATTTTGCTACTGTTATAAATTATAATGATGTTATAAATTATAATGTTTTAAATTATGATTATAATTTTAATGTTATAAATTATAATGATTATAAATTATATATATTTGGCATGCAGGATATCTGAGATGGAACCCCCAGGTTGAGAAACACTTCTATCAGGGCCCTGTCTTGAATAACATGGGTGCATGTACAGGCAGACACAATAAAATCTTTAAATCTTTTTTTCTTTTTTAAGTGTTGGTTTGAGAGGCTGGCAAGATGTTTCAGTAGGTAAAGGCCCTTGCCACCAAGACTGAGATCCTGAATTTCATTCCTGGATCCCAGCTAATAGGAAGGGAGCGCTGGCCACTCTAAGTTCTGACTTTCATTCACATGCCCTGGCACAGGCACAACCCCAACACACACAGTAAAAAATAAGAAAATGTAAAGAGAAATGTAGGTTTGATTGGTGGCTGGTGAACACAGCCAACTATGGCTCGAAGCTAAACTACACTGTGTAGGCCAGGTGAACTTCTTCTCTTTGGGGAAACACATTCAGGGATAGTTGTGCTGGTAATAATAACAACATCCACTGGAGGAGCCAGGACTTCACTCCACTAGATATTTGCAGTTGTATTTGAGAGTTCCCCATCTCTGTACCATCAGGCATTTTCCCAAGCGAAGGTGGAAATTCCATTCTGCAGGTGTTTTCTGACTATGTGACCCTGGCTGGGATATGTGTTCCTATGGTGAGTGGGAGAGGAAGAAGGTGCTTGGCAAAGATCATAGGGTTAGAATTGAGTGTTCCTTGGATGCCAAACATACATGATCATTAATATAAACAGATACATGGTGGGCTAGGGAGATGATTTGCATGGCAAGCAAGCACTTGAATATGAGTTTGATCCATAGAACCAAAGCGAAAAATGTAGGTGTGGTATCAGGTACTAGTGCCTGAGTGATAGTGACAGGCAGATCTCTGAGACTGGCTGGTCAGCTACTCTATCCTACTTGGTGAGTTCCAGGATAATGAGACCCTGCCTCGTCCCTCCCCCCCCCCCAAAAAAAAAAGCTTGCCTGAGGAACAAGGTTGATCTCTGGCTTCCAGATGAACACAGGTACACTGGCACTCTCCCATCCCCCACTCCAAAATGCCACAGCATAAAGTTAAAATGTTACAGTAGGAAAGACATGATTTGTAAAGGAGAAACCTGGGCCTCTCTTCACTCCACAATGGGCTTCTCCACCTCTGTGTTGGTTGGTGTGAATGCTGGGAGAAGGACCACTCATACAATTTCAAAGTGTGGGGCTCCTTGTGCCAGTTTCCTTCCTAAGTATTGTTGGAGAGAAGGAATCGCTTTGCTATGTAAGCCAGCAGGAGAGAGCTGCCTATGCTGTGTTTGTACAGCTGCAGCTGGACTCCACTATCTCTTTACTGTGCAGAAGGGCCTGTGAACAGGCTGGAGAGAGGTCTCCAGAAGCTGGAGGAGGTGAGAACCTGCCTGATTGTCCTCCAGGTACCTGTGGCCAAAATGACTGAACTTTTACAAGAATATGCTCATTTATTTTATAATGTGAATCTACATTGAATTTCTGTGCTTCAGAATGAAAATGTTATAAAGAGAGTTTGCAGTGGATAAACTTATCTCCACTTTTCCAAAGCCCCTTCCTCATAGTCAGTCAATACTGCCAGTTCCTGGGGAAGCCACAGAAGTTTCTCACTCTTACCCCATCATTCCTTGCTGCATAGCACCACTGAACTGACACTATACTGAATGACATTTAGTACAATTGCAGGCCCTCATTGGTTTTGTTTTACAGTCTCACTTTGGAGCCCTGGCTGGCCTGGAACTCCCTCTGGCCTTGGACTCATAGAGATCCCCTTGTTTTCTGAGGATTAGAGGTGTGTACCACAGCTGGCCACCAGGCTCATTTAGGTACCATTTTGCACATGTGTAGGCTGTAGTACTCCGAAGTTGTGCAAAGGGAATGTCCCCTGTGACTTTACTAGCTTCTACCGCGTTGCCTCCTTCAGCCAGTTTTTAACCCCACCACCGTACTTTCTGACTCTGCCCAAACTTTTTACATTGGCTGCCTGATAGATGGGAAAATGATCTTAATGCAGCTTTTAGTCATCGTCCAAGCTTGGAAAACAATAGTAGAAACTATTCCATTTGCTTCGTGGCCATGTTCTGAAGTGTAGGGATTTCAAGTTGCTGGAGTGATGGAGTCAGAGTTAATTTTTGTCAAGACTCACTGCTGGGTGAGTGAATGGAGATAAAGTGCTAAATGAAAAACAGCTCCCTGACCCAGAAGCCTGTGCCTTGGGTCTTCTTCTGAGAGTGTAGACTCTCTCTTCTTGCTGTGACAGAAGTGAGATCAGTGAGTCATGGAAATAGACTCAGCTCCATAAATATGGTTTCCGTGTCTGTACAGTGACCTTCTAGGTCAGCAGAGCTTTGCCAACTCTGACATCTTTGCCCCATTATCCAGACCCAGTCATCATTAAGAATCTGGAAAAAATGATGTGGAAATCGGGGCATTGGGAGTTGGTAGGCCTCAAAGAACCTTTCCACACTAACTTTCCTTGCTTGGATTTTGAGTAGAACTTTTAGGCAGCCCTGGTGTGGGCTTTGTTTGTTTTTAGATGCCAGGACTGTTGTTGAATTAGGTATGGTTCCAGGAAAGGGGAAGTTTGTTTTATGGTCTTTTTATAAAATAGTGAACTAGCAGTGGTGATGAACAGGGGCCAGGGAAGGTTTTGGAGAGATTTGCCAACAAAGGCTTATGTTGAATGTTAAACTATTTGTAAACACAATGCGGTTTACCACACTGTGAACACAGGGAAAGGCAAATTATCATTTTGCAAATAATCCAAACAGTACTAAGTGTCAGGATATACACATGCTCCCCTAGAGCCAAGCACAGCCTGTGCCACTGTGGAGGCTCAGACTGGGGTGACCCTACAGCTGTGAACTTACAGACAAAGCCAGGACCTGAGTTACTCGAAACCAAGGTTAAGTCAGGCCTGGTTTCCACTATTCTTCTTTTTCCTGAGACTTCTGGGGGAGTGAGAACCTGCTGTTCTTTCCTTCACTGAAAGGCTTGGGCAGACATCAGGACTCACTCTCCTCTCCTTTCTGCAAACCCTGTGCTCTGGGCTGGAAATGGCTCAGAGACTAAGAGCACTTGCTTCTTCTCCTGCAGAGCACCCATTCTGGTTCCCAGCACCTACATGGCAGCTCACAACCACCTGTAACTCCAGGGAATCAAGAGCTCTCTTCTGACCTCCTCAAGAACTGCATGCATGCGATACATAGACATACATGCAAACAAACACTCATACATACATATTAGATAAAAATAAATCTTTAAAGCAACTAGGCCTGTGCTCGGGGTAAACAAGTTATCTGTCCATTATCTATACTCTGCCCTCCAGGTCTTCCTAGTGTCAGTCAATCTAAAAGAAAAAGAAAAGAAAAGACAGCTACGCTAATCTATAATTTACATAATATACGACTCTGAGCTTTATAGTGTACTTATAGGATTGTGTAGGCTATAGTCAACAGTAGAATGTTTTCATTAAATCTCAAATGAAAATGCATACCCATTAGCAGACCCTCTCCACCAATTCCCTAGCCCTTCCTCTGGTCCTGGCCAACCATTAAGCTATTTTTCCATATTGTTAGATTTTTACTCTAGACCTTTCCTTCAGCATCAATATAGGATCTTTCATGATATGCACCTTTCATTTGTTATCATGTTTCCTGTTGTAGCCCACATTAGTATTTCATTTTTTTAATGACTAGATAATGGTCTATTGCATGAATGTACCACAATTTATTTACCCATTTATTCATTGATGGGAATAAAAGTTGTTTCTACTTTGAGGATACTATGAATAATGATGTCTTGAACATGTATATATGCATTTTTTATGTAAGTAGAAGTTTTTATTTTTCTTAGGCATATAGAAAGAGTGAAGTAGTTGGTCATAGAAAACTTGGTTTAACATGTTTTGAGGTACTGACAACTTTTTTGGCATGGCTACCCAATTTTGTATTTTCTCAGTGTTGCATGAGGGTTTCCATTTCTCTGTGTGCTCCCTAGCGCTAAGCGCGTGCGTGGCTGTGGCTCTGATTTGCCCTTCCCTAGTGACTAACAGGACAGAGCAGCTCTTCCTGTGCCGGATTCTGGATCTTCTTCGGAAACAAATCTAATTCTGTCCATTGCCCTCATAAATAATGGGCGGTTTGTGGGACATTGAGGCCCACACCTTTAATTCCAGCACTTGGGAGGCAGAGGCAGGTGGATCTCTGAGTTTGAGACCAGCCTGGTGAGTTCCAGGACAGTCAGAATTATGTGAGGGTTAGGGTTAGGGTTTCAGAAAAAAAGGGGAGAGGGGAGTTAATTTTTTTATTATGAAGGTAAAGAATTCTTTATATATTTAAATATGATCTGATTTGTAAATATTTCCTTTTGTTCTTTGGGCTATCTTATCCTGATAGCATCCCCAGCATTGTAAAAGTTTCTTACTTCTAATGGGCTACTCTAATGATGAATTACAGACTTACAACCACTTGTAACCCCAGTCCTAGAGAGATATAATGCCCTCTTCTGGATGCCCTGGGTACTTCACACACATGGTACACATATTACATACAGGCATACACTTCCAAATGCAGAAGTCTATCTGACTGTTTTGTCGCCTGTTCTTCTGGCATTGTAGCTGAGGAACCTTTGCCTAAACCTAAATCACAGACAAGCACTCCTATGTCTTCTAAGAAAGAGCTTTAATGATTTTAGTTCTAGAATTTGGACTAAAATTCCATGACCTAGTTTGAGTTAATTTTGTGAAGGGATGCTGCCTTCAATTGCTTGATTGCTTTTGTTTGTGACAAGGTTATATGTAGCCCAGGCTAGCCTCAAGTTCATTATGTAGCAGAAAGTGATATGTGACCTTGACCTTCTCTTTTTCTTGCTTGTACTATCCCCTAATCCTGGAGAATTACATCCAGTGTATGTGATGTTAGGGATCAAACCCAGGGCTTCATTATGCTAGGCAAGCATTCTGCTAGCAGAGCTGCTCTGCTCCAGCCAACCCATTTTTCCCATTTTTAGGTGGGATAACTCCTGTGAGTTCAAGGCCAGCCTGGCCTACAAAACAAGTTCCAGAACAGCCAGGACTGTTACTCAGAGAAACCCTGTGTGTTGGGGGGCAGGGAGTGGGGGGGAATAGAAAGAAATGAGTCCCTCAAATATGTTAGGCAAGTCTACTCAAAATATATTTTGAGATAGGGTTTCCCTAAATTGTCTGGGCTAGCTTCAACCTCATCCAATATCCCAGGCTAGCCTGGAACTTCCAGTAATCATGCCTCATCTTCCAGTCCTTGGGAAAGCAATGAATGCCAGAAGGTTCCAGCTGCAGTACTTTTCAGAAGCCAGTTTCCCTCAAGAGTTAGGGACCACCTGTGAACCTCACTCCTTTGTCTTTGTTCTTAGAATGTTGAAGTCCTGGCCAGCAGGAGCAATTCCGCAGAGCAGAACCAAGCAGTGGCCGACCTTCGTGAGAAAGCGCTGACAGAAGAGAATGAGAAGCTGCAGGGAAGGGTTGTGGAGCTGGAGAGCAGGGTGGCCCAGCTGCAGAGGCAGGTGGAGGCCATGAAATGTGACGAGGCCCAAGCCAAGGAGGCACTCCGCAAGTGTGAGGTGAGGCTCCCTGGGCCTTGGCCAGGGTGTGTGTGTGTCCGGGGAGGGGGAGGTGACAGCTTGCAGTGCTATTTCCCATAGTGATTTCAGAGGTGGGGAAGGATGTTAAGGTGACCCACAAGCATCTCTAGAGTGGTGGGAACAGAGGGTGTGGGAGCACAGATAATAAAACCAGGGTGGGAAACAGCCCTGGGCTACACAGTGCCCGGTGACTTCTGCACCATACACATCTCTCTGAGGCTCCATGGGGGATCTACACCTTCAGAGGCTGTCTTCACACACCTTTAGGCCAACTCACTAAAGACATTCTTTAACACATAGCTGATATTTTTGGAGATTTTAGCAAACCAGTTATCTAGTTTAACAGCGCTTTGGAAGCTGTTGAGAAAAGAGGTGGGAAGCAACAGCAGGGGATGGCAGAGGGACACCCTGGGCACCCATCAGGTCACTGCACACTCTACAGAAGTGCCTTGTCCCAGTCGATCCCTTGCCTGGAGTTTTTTAATCTCCAGAGGGTAAAGCTTTGGTATTTGTAATAAAGAAACAAAACCCACCAAGGTAATCCAGAAGGTCACATGTGGTTGGAATGGGACTGCAGAGGGGCATATACCCAAGAACCCAGTTGATCTTTCTCCTGATCCCATGACAGGCACACTATGACCATGGCCATCTTTGTTCATGGACACAGAAGGCATCAGAGCAATCAGAGCACATCTGAGTGTGTCCCTGGGTTTTCTGACCCATTTGTCTCATTGTAGAGTGAAGTCCAGCAGCTAGAGGAAGCCCTTATGCATTCCAGAGAGGAAGAAAAGGGAGCCACCTCTGCCCGAAGGGCACTGGAGAAGGAGTTGGAGCATGCTCAGGTAAGCTCTGAGTCTTGCCTTCCTTGGGTAGATTGTCACACTGGGAAGATGCTGCAGGCATCTGCTGAGTAGAGGCCAGGATTGCTGGTGAGCATCCTAGAAAGAGGCCAACTCCACAGCCATGAGCTTTCTGGTCCAAATGTCACTGTGCCACGGTTGAGAAGGTCTTTCTCTTGATGTGAAAGTTTTGCAGGGATAAAATACAAATAGTATGTGAAGGCAGGCTAAACCTGTCCCCAAGGCGGCATGGAGTCGCCTCTCTGCAGAAGCCAATTTCCCTTCTCCTCTGGGCAAACACACTCCACACTGTGCAGTCCTTCAAGGCGGCTATTAAAAGGAGCAGGAAGAAGTCATTTCCTTGAGACTAGATAGCTATCTCTATTCAGAACTAGGAGGTTCCTAGAAAATGAGATTTCCCCATTTGGATGCCAGGAAGATTATTTGAGGTTCACTGTAGTCAAAGCCAACGCTAAAGCTGTAAATTGACTTTTGCATAGCGGCTTCAGTGCGATTCAAATTATCTTCATTCTATCCTCCACTTTTAGATCTTAAAATGCTGTCTAAATATCCCTGGAGTGAGTTTCAGGAAAGGTGAGAGCTAAAGGGCTGGCTCAACCTCCAGACTGCTGAAGTTTCACAGTGGGGACCCATCAGTCTGCAGGGTCAGATGCAGACAGGAAAAGATTCAAATTCAGAGCCATGGCTCAGAGCTCTAAGTGCACTAGGCTAGTTCTCTTAAACAGTTAACTCCTGTGGTGGTGAGCAGGATTCACACTCGGACATCATCATGCCCGGCTTTTGCCTGGGTGCTGAGGATCTGAGCTCGGCTCCTCATGTTTGTACAGCATGAACTTACCCACTGAGCGAGCTTCTGGGGTCCCCTTTGCAGTTTTCACCATCTGGGGGCAGCAGTGAGGTACTTCCCAGCTGCAGAAATGATGCATTTGAGGCTAACAATACAAACCCACTGACTGAGACTGAGAACCAAATTTGCACATGCAGGTGGTGTCAGGGAGATCACTAGGTGGGTCATTCTTTCTTTTAAATATTTATTTTATTTTTATGTGAATTGGTGTTTTGCATGTATAACTGTGTAAGGGTGTCAGATCTTGGAATTATAGACAGTTGTTAGCTGCCATGTGGGTGCTGGGAATTGAACTCAGGTCCTCCGGAAGAACAGTCAGTGCTCTTAACTGCTCTTCTCCAGCCCCAAGGTGGGCCATTCTAAGACACAGAGTTGGAAGATTTACAGTGGTATCCTTGAGCTTGGGGACCATTACCTGTTATTGGCTGCAGAGCCTATGACTAAGGTCAGTAACTAAGGGCCACCAAGCTCCTTCCTGGATAAAGGATAGGCAGAAGGTGGCTTCTCAGAGGCCTTTGAGCTGAGCTGTAGAAGCAACAGGGTTTCCTTTTCTGGGGTCTCAGTATGCCAAAGCCCACTAAGACAGCTGTGGAAGCAACAGGGTTTCCTTTTCTGGAGTCTCACTATGCCAAAGCCCACTAAGACAGGAGGGGGAGGGGAGGAACAGAGGATGAGCACCAAGAGCCTTCCTATATTTAAAGAAGAAAATTAATACCTATCTGACTATCTTTTATTTCGGGCTCAAGAAACAATAGTGGGATCCCCTTACACAGAATGCAAATTCTAGCCCTTTCTAGTGGGGTCAGTTTTTGGAACAGATTGAAATCCATGAACTTGAACTTGAGAGTTATTCCAGATAACCTTCGACTGTCCCACAGTTTGGAAATATCACCTAGAACAATGCTCTGCTTCCTCAGTCATCTAAGAATATGTTCTAGAGTCTGAGGATGTCGCTCAGTGGTGTGGAAACTTGCTTATTGTTCACAGAAGCCTGGATTTGATCTCTGACAAAAGAAAACACACATTTACACACATATACACACACACACACACACACACACACACACGCACACACAAACACACACGGTGGGGGGGTGTATTGAGAGAGAGAGATTTTCCCCTGCCACAAAAACATATCTCTGATTTACCCCAAAAGAAGAAATCGTGGGACCTTTGAAGGCTGTGAAGGCTGTGACACCGGGTGCCTTTCTCTAGTGCTCTCCACCTCATTATGTGAGACAGGGTTTCTTCTCTTCTCAGCTTAGCTGATTGTCAGTGAGCTCCACCCCCCCATCCTCCTGGTCTCTGCCCTTCACCACAGGGGTTACAAGCACTGTGAGATAGCCTATGGCATTTTCCAGTGTTAATTGCAGTAAGTATCCCGGGTGAAAAAATCCACTCTTTCCCTGTGGACTTGCAGTCTTGTGCAGCTCGCACACAAGGGAGATGATGAAGATGAATTTGACCTGATTTCCTTTGATAACTTCACACCTATCCACATGGGCTGTGATCATGTTCACAATCCCTCACTTCTGTCCCCTCCAGGCCTGGTGACCCTTTCTGCTTCCATGTCTTCCTTTGCCCTGAGTTTAATCAAGGTTGCTTATGTGAGCATGGGTGAGGGCTTATTCACTAAGCATGGACAGGGGTGGCTATACCACTGAAGGAAATGACTTTGTCCCAGGCAGGCAACCATTAACTGCCTTTAGTTCCTCAGGGAGGGTGGAGCCTGGTGAGTTCCTTCCCTGATCTAGGATGGGGTGTTGAAAGAAAATCTACGCTTTTGAGATGGTGTTTCTTTGTCTAGCTGGTCCTGGCTATCTTGAAAGTCACTCTATAGACCAGGCTGGCCTTGAACTCACAGAAATTCACCTGCCTCTGCCTCCCAGAACTGAGATTAAAGGTGTGTGCTACCACTCCAGAGGTTAATTCATTCACATCTTTGAGATCTAGTTCCTTAGAGTCTCCTGAATCAACATCACTGGGCTGTAACCCCCCCCCTTCTACCCCCAGGGTGTGAGCTTTGTTGTATGCTCAGCTATAGTTACCGAGCTGATTGCTCCCACACTGGCCTTGGAGTATCCTTTCATGCTCTTTTCCCCAACAGCTTCTGTTGAATTTGGTTCCCTGTAGAGCATCCTGGCCATGTTTGCTGCTTCCCAAAGCACAGCCACCTTGGCAAGCATACCTACAGTATGCTCTGCAAACCCAAGAGCGCCTGGGATGACTTAGAAATAGCTTCAAGATGCATGAGTTCCTGTCTGTGGCTGCAGGTTACAGACCTTTAAGCCCTGTCCAAATGTCAAGCTTTGCTCTATGCAGCCTCTTACAAGGACACAAGGTTAAGCAGGTCCTTCAAGTTCCTGTGCTGGATGGTGGTGGTGCACACCTTTGATCCCAGCATTCAGGAGGCAGAGGCAGGCAGATCTCTGAGTTTGAGGCTAGTCTGGTCTACAGAGTATGTTCCATGACAGCCAGGGTTACAGAGAAACCCTGTCTCGAAGTGTCCCCATACTAGGCTGGAGACTGAGCTCAGCCGGCAGATTGCTTGTTGAGTTGGTTTAGGTTGATCTACAATATCACTGTCCTGTTTTGAGAACAAACATTCATTTAGATTTTTTAAAGATTTATTTATTTATTATGTATACAGTATACAGAAGAGGGCGCCAGATCTCATTATAGTTGGTTGTGAGCCACCATGTGGTTGCTGGGAATTGGACTCAGGACCTCTGGAAGAACAGTCAGTGCTCTTAACCTCTGAGTCATCTCTCCAGCCCAAATTCATTCAGATTTAAGGGTCTAGCCTGAACCACACCAGTCCACTGTGGCTGCTTGATTTTCTTTCATAATGTGATCTTCCTCCTCTGTTCCTGTGGAGGATGCTGGTTTACTCAGTTTCTCTCTCTTCCTCTCTCCCTTTCTCTCTCTCTTCCTCTCTCTCCCTCCCCTCTGTCTCCATCTCTCTCCCTCCCTCTCTCTCTTTGCCCTTTTGGTCCCTGATTCCCTTGATTCTTCCCCCTTTGCACAGAGGTAACAGATTTGATTACTTTTGTGGTGTGGCTATGAAATTACCCTTGGCACCTGTATGTGAGTGACAGGCCGTGTTTTTTCTCCTGTCTGCAGAGAGAGCTGAGCCAGACCTCCCAGGAGCAGACGGAGCTGTTAGAGAAGCTCCATGATGAGACTGAGCAGAAGGAGCAGCTGCGAAGGCTGAAGGAGGAGATGGAGAGTGAACGCTGGCACCTGGACAAGACCATCGAGAAGCTGCAGAAGGAGGTGAGGGGCAGGAGCTAGCACAGGGCTCAGGCAGGCCCCTGCACCTTCTCTCACAAAGCCTCAGGAAACCCAGTTGCCTCAAGCACAGATGCACCTGGACGTTTCAGAGCCCCTGCAGCCGTTCTTTGGACTTGTGGAAAATTCCAGATATGGAGAAACCTGTCTAAAAAGTAAATGCCGAAAGCCTGGAGCTCTGAGCACCTGGTTACTTGCTAACAATAAACAGAGATGGCCTGGTGTGGACGCACACTTAACCAGTGTTCATCGGACTAGAGCCGAGGCCTGTAGACAGAGTCTGTATATTCACATCTGTGGCCTATCCAGGCGGGCCAGAGGCAGTTTCTAAACCCTGTAACTTCTGTTCCTCAGATCACCTCTGCCCCAATACAGTGACAGGGAGAGGTACAAGGCTGCCAGGCTCCCTGCCTTCTAAAAGTGCACATAGGAGGCAGCCATTTTCTGACGCCTACCCAGTGCAAAGCATTTTGCTAGTGACCTCTTTAGCTCTGATTAGAATTCTATGTCTTGGTATTGTCTTAACTCTGGAAGGTAGCTATGATTTCAGTGTTTCCAAAAAGGATTGTGCCAGGGCTCTTAGTGGCTAAGGATATACCCCAATCAGACCGGTTAGTGAAAAGCCTGGCATCACTCCTTCATGTTGTCACCAAGGCAGGGTTACCTAGTTCCAGATAGCCCAGGGCCTGGCACTTGGTGGCTTCAGAGGAGGTTTCAAAGGTTGGCACCAGAGGAGATGCTTTCCATGTTGGAAGGGGCTCAGAAGGAACATGGCAGGACCAACTCATGCCAAGATACTTCCTCTAGATGGCAGACATTGCTGAGGCCTCACGAACATCCTCCCTGGAGCTGCAGAAGCAGCTGGGTGAGTATAAGGAGAAGAATCGCCGGGAGCTTGCGGAAATGCAGACTCAGCTGAAGGAGAAAAGCCTGGAGGTGGAAAAGGCCAGATTAGCAGCTGTGAAGGTGCAAGATGAGGTAATGCCTGCTGGGTAAGCCTCTCCTTCTCTCCTTTATCTCTCATTGAGAAAGTACTTCAGTGTGCGTGCGTGCGAGTGTGTGAGTGAGTGTGTGTGTGTGTGTGTGTGTGTGTGTGTGTGTGTTGCTTCAGGCAGCTTTGGGGCTTGTATTATTCTCTGTTCTCTAATGATTACAAGCAGATGGTATCCTAACACACAAACTCCCACTAGCTCGGAAATGAAACAGACACACCTTTAATTGGTCCAAAGTTTTCTGCTTGAAAAGATGAGCCACTTTTTATGGAGCAAGAATGTTGTGTCCTTCTGTGTCCAAACATGTCATCCACATTTGTGCTTTTCTTTATCTCTAGAACAAGAAGGTAGGGAATGACCAGATTCTTTTAACAACCATTTTTTTTTTTTTTTGGTAAACATTTAATTATTTGTGTGAATGTGATTTTCCTTGTGTATGTGTCTGAGTGTCTGCACACATGTGAGACCAGAAGATGGTGTTGGATCTTTTGGAGCTGGGGTTGCAGCCATCTGTGAGCTGCCTGAATTTAGGTGTGGGTGCTGGGGTCAAACTCTGATCATGGTTGTTAAGTAGCAAATTCACTTAGCTTCTGGTCCATCTCTCCAGGCCTGATAATCATCTTTTGAATTTTAGTGAGGTATTCTGGAAGATATGAATTTAATAGCCACAGTAAAACAGTAAAAGATGTTCTTAGGGACTGGACATGTGGCTCAGTGGTAGAGGGCTTGTCTAGACTTGGTTCAAACTCCAAGTTTTAGGAATTTATGAACGCTGAAATAATTAAACATACTATTTTGTTATTTATTATTTATCATTGTGGGTGTGTGATGTGTATGCAAAGGTTCCAGCGCCAGAGAGAATGTATGAAGCTTGGGACAACTTTGTGAGTTGATTTTCTCCTTCTGTCTTTACGGGGTTCAGGAATCAAACTCAGATTCTCAGGCTTGTGCCACAAGCACATACCTACCAAGCCAGCTTGCCTGCCCTAAAAACATTCTTGTTTTTATACCTAATAATAGGATGGGCAGTGGTGGCGCACTTCTTGAATCCCACCACTTGGGAGGCAGAGGCAGGTGGATCTCTATAAGCTGGAGGCCAGCCTGGTCTACAGAGTGAGTTCCAGGACAGCCAGGGCTACACAGAGAAACCTTATCTTGAAAAAAGTAAGCTAGGTGGAATGGCACACACCTTTAATCTCAGCCCTTGGGAGGCAGAGGCAAGTGGATCTTTTGAGTTTAAGGCCATCCTGGTCTTCAAAGCAAGTTCCAAGACAGCCAGGGCTGTCTTCAGTAGTAATAGTAGTGGTAGCAGTAACAATAATAATAAAGCAAAGAAATGCAGAGTTGCATTCTTGCCCTGGGAAGAGAATGGGGGTATTGAGTGTTCTTTTTTTGCATAGAAAGTTGTAGGCTCCGAAGCACCATGGTTACCCATGTTTGTCTGTCTGTCTGTCTGTCTGTGTGTGTCTGTCTGTCTGTCTGTGTGTGTCTGTCTGTCTGTGTCAGTTCTCCTGCTATCCTGCCCCACGCCCCTAAGTGCTATGATTACAGGTGTTAATCCAGCCTCTGCCTAATGAATGACCCTGAACAAGATGTCTCAGTTCCTCAGCGTCTCTTTCTACATTAATGGCCTAATGATAAGTGAGATCATGCATGAACATTGTAGTGAAGGCCCCTAGGTCCTAGACATTTGATACACATTTCTCTTTCTTAAAGCTTCCCCCCACACACATACAACACAGTGTGAGGAGGAGCCCACAGATTCCACAGGACAATGAGTTTTCTTTAAAACAAAACAAAACCCAAACTTTTTAATTACTTTGATGATCAAAGGAAGGTTTTCCCTGAGTTAGTACTGAATCCATCAAAGAACAATGGATATTTATTTCATATTTCCAGAACACTTCTGAAAAGGCCCTGATAGCAAATCCCCTAAGCCTCATGGTTACATGGTACAGGATTCAAAGAAACTGAAACTGGTATCACTGTTGTCTTTGCTATTTAAAAAAAAAAAAAAAAAAATCATTTTTATAGCAGATGGGTGGAGGGAGTCAACATTTGCCAGAACACAACAAACAACCTGGTTTGTTTTAACTTCAAAAGACCACAGTGTCACTGTGCCCCTGAACTGGGATCCGCATGACTATTTGTTAAAGGCTGTTAGGCCAGTCACTGCGGGGGAAGGGAGCATGGAGATTCTCCAGACAGATAAAGCAGCACACCGCCTCAGGATTAACTGAGGCCAGATGGAGACCAGGGTTCTTTAGTTAAGAGAAGGAGGGTCACTGGGCTGGAGAGATGGCTCAGCAGTTAAGAGTACTTGGAGTTTAGTTCCCAGCACCCTGTCAGGAGGCTCACAGCCACCCATCATCGTATCAGTCTAGGTCCCAGAGATTCAGTGCCCTCTTCTGGCTGCCATAGACACTGGCATGTATGTGCACTTCCACATACGCTGGGCTTTTTGGTGCCTTCTCTTTGTTGGAGATTCTCTGAGAGGGCTGGGATGGGAGAGAGAGAGACAGAGACAGAGACAGAGAGAGAGAGAGGAATGGGGTTTTCCGGATCATGCCAGGCGAGCTGGAGGTTCGGACCGACAGTTATCATCTGATTCTCAAAGTACATTTTAATATTATCCCTATGTCGTGATGAGGACATTGAGCCCTGGAGAAGTTCAGTGCTCCTCTGCCATGTTTTAAACCTCTGTATCCAGAGCACCCATTCGAGCTCATTCCCGTGATGTCACTCACCATTGCCACCCAAACCACCCCAGGCCCGTGTCCAGCGGCTGTCTTCTTCCAAGTGGGAGTATGCTAGAAATGGCTGGGGTCCAACAGAATATGATGCTGGAGTCCCCCCTCCTAGGGTCTTCTATATTAGCATGGCCTTTTGGAGCTCCCCCAGACTTCTGTGAACTCGCTGAAGGAATAAATCTCTGTGGTGTTCTAGTCTTAGCACCGTGCCTTCTCCATCGCCAAGAAGGTTTGATAATTGGCAGCCAAAGGGTCAGTTGAGCCTCAAGCAGTCAGCCCACCAGGTTGGGTTATTTGAGGCTCCCCAGACTCAAATTGCCATAGTTGTACGTTCCTCAAAACTATTCGATGAGTGCCACCTTGTGGACGAAAAGAGCATCGTTATCGCTGACCATTTTCTACAAAGCAATGTCTGATACCTAATGACTGTGATTGTGTTCTTGGATTTTGTGCCTGCTGGTTGCTTAGAGACCATTAATTTAGTTTTTATTTTAGACCTTTCTTGAGACAATGCCAATACAAGAACACTTAGCTACTTTAGTGACTTTCTAGTAACTGGTTTTGACCACAGCCCACAATAAGAAAGGCGTCATTGATACAACCTGAGACACATAGACCCATACATATAAATATGTTAATAGCTAATACAAAACATCACAATTCTTGTTCATACTCTAATTTCTTATGTGTTCTGTGTAATTGAAATAGTTGGTTGACTTTATAACTTAATAGTTGACAACTGAACCCCCCCCCCTTTTATAAGATGGAAAACTGAAAAGATGGAGTTTGTGCCTCTCTGCTTTGGGGTAGGCCTGTACACTCTGCCCCTGGTTTCCTTGAGGCAGACATGCACATGGTACACGGACATGTATGCAGGCATGTGTTATGTATCATCGCCAGAGCTACCTGCAAACTGTGTACCTGCAAACTGTGGTTCAATTGGCTGCCATTTCCGCCGCCAAGGAGCCTCCCACCACCCTCCTCTTCTAGTTACGCCTCAAGGAGGAAGAGTTGCGTGACCACCAACGAGCTGAGAATGAAGCACTCACAAAACAGCAACTTCTGGAGCAGTCGCTGAAGGAGCTGGAGTATGAGCTGGAGGCCAAGAGTCACCTCAAGGATGACCGCAGCCGGCTCCTCAAGCAGATGGAGGTGTGTGGGTACAAGGGCAGGAGCCGGGCTGTGGGAAACACATCGGAGCCAGGGGAATGTTTCCTATGTGGAAAGTCTTGGGCTTTTACTCTTTCTAGCTTGATGTTTTAAGATCTTTTCTTGTTGGGGGAGGCGGTTTATCGTGTTCTAGCATGTCAAAGCCGAAAGGCGTGAAGGGTGTAATTTAATCCAATGGCTTCATCGCTCTGAAGAGGATATGTTGATCCCCAAAGAGCTTAGCTGATGGTGCTGTGTCCCTTCAGCAGCGTTTCCCCTCCAGGGGCCAAGACTGCTGACAGGCCAGTCAGGCTCCACACTGTGCCCTAGACCCCAAACCACCCATCTATTCTTAATCCTGGCCCATCTTCCTGCATGTGTATGTATCACTGCTAGAACTATCAGTAAACGATGGTCCAGTTCATTGCCATTTCTGAAACTGCCCAAAGCAGTCACCAGCTGAGGGTGAGTATTCACAAGCCTAATACATAATGCATAAGAAGAAAAAAAACCCCGTAAATTCCAGAACCTCAATATCCTCTGAGGTGATGGGAAGAACCTGAATTGCTAAAAAGAATAATTTGCAAGAGAGGAATTGACCCTAAACCAGAAACACATGTGTACGGCACCCCTGCTCCAGTGGAATTTAGGGAGTAAAAGGGAGGCTGAAATCAAGGCTCAGACTTTGGGGGAGACATTAACATTGTCACGATTTTGATAAAAGACAGGCATGGAGCTCAAGGCCAGTGAGAAACAGCTTAAGCTCAAAATCAATGGATTCCTCATCCAGCTTTACAAATAAACAGAAATTGTTTTTTAAACCTCCAGGGTGCTTCCCAGTTTGTGTCTAGGAAGTGGAGTTTGAGCCAGTGCAGATTTTATTAGACGGCCTCTCTCAGAGACCAGAGTAACCTGATTGCAGTTTTACTGCTTTGTTTATGGGATGCTGTATTTTTCTAATATTTTCTTTCTGAGCTCTTTAGGGAGTCATTTTCAGATAAGCTAAGGTCAACCTAGTTAACTAGAAATGGACTGTTCTAAAGCCTCAACACTTTGGTTAAAAGCAAGGGAGATATGCCATATAAGCATGCGGACCTGTTCAGATTCCTAGCAAACATGTAAATGGCTGCTCATGTCAGTGTGCATCTACAATCCCAGTGCAGGGAGGCAGAGACAGGAGGATCCCTGGGGTTGGCCAGGTACTCTATCCTACTTGGTGAGCCCTAGGCAAAAAAATAAGATAGTGATTAAGGAAGACTCCTGACACTGTCTTCTGTGGTCCACTTGCCTGTTGTACACACACACACACACACACACACACACACACACACACACACACACACACACGGAAACCTATCAAATAGTGAACAAAGAGCCTTGGTATGATGAGCTCTGGCTTAGACCTCATATGGTATCCGGGTGGATGGACTGGGGGCAGGAAAAAGAGCCTCAGAACTGACTTGAGGGCACTGGAGAGATGATGCAGCAGTTAAAAGCACGTACTACTCTTGCAGAGGGCCCAGGGTCAATTCACAGATTCCTGCAACTCCAACTCCAGGAAATCCAATGGGGTGCCCCCTGCTGGCCTCTTCTGGTACCCACACTCACATGCACATACCCTCACACAGACACCTAACTAAAAATAGAAAATAAATCTTTTAAATATAAGTGATTTTAGCTGAAGACAGATTGGATTATCAGACCATCTCCTTTGAGTCCAGGATATTCTGACTAGCAAGACATTTCCTCTGGGTCACTTAAGGTCTTGAAGCAATAGTGCAGCTAAACACCACTGAAGGGATTTCTCCACTTGTTTTGTGTGACAGCTACCACCATGAAAGGCATCTAAGGGAAGCTGCTCTAAGACGTGGCACCAGGGCCATGTCTCTATGACTCATGCCTTTCCCATTCTTCCATTAAAACTTAAGGTCTCAGGTCTCAAGAGCTAATCCGAAATGAACTTTTTATTTATTTATTTATTTATTTATTTATTTATTTATTTATTTGCAAATTCAGTCCCAGGCAGCTGAAACTCTGGATATTTTGTGATTTCTGAGTATATCTGGATGGATAGGTAACTCCAGGCAGGGCCAGCTATATCCTGATTTGGTTTCCAGGACTTTCTGCTTCTAGGAGAGCTTTTAGGCTTCTTTATAGGTTTTTAAATTATTTTATTTATTATTGTGTGTCTGTGCATGCAAATGCACACCTCAGCAGGAGTGCGGAGAGCAAAGGACAGCTTTGTTGAGTCATTTTCTTCGTTTTTATGTGGGCTCTGGAGTTTGAAGTCTAGTCTCAGTCTTTGCAATGCGTGCCTTTACCTGTTCAGCCATCTTGCTGGCCCTCCCTGGAGGGCTTGATCACTCCCCGACAAGGCTGCTCATCCACTGACGGCTCATCATTCTGAGAGTTTCATTTCTGTCGTTTACAAAGCCATTCTTGGTTGTCAATCAATTTTGGCAGTTGCATAGATCGTACTTACACACAGTGCTGCCCTTGAAAACTCAAAATGTTGGTTTTTAAAAAGCATCTTTTGGGGCTAGAGAGATGGTCCAGTGGTTAAGAGTGGGTGACTGCTCTTTCAGAGGATCCATAATGGTGGCTCACCACCCCACCTGTAACTCCAGGCCAAGGAAAAGCATGCCCTCTTCTGGCCTCCATAGGAATTGCACACATGTGGTACACACACATGCAGACAAAACACCCATATACATAAAATCAAAATTTATTTTTAAATGTTTTAAAATTATACATTTAAAAAGCATCTGTGGCTCCAAGTTTACCTAGACTTTTGACAAATCTACCAGAGACAAGAAACACAGGCTCAAGTCTGCAGCCCCAGGGCCTGAGCACTCTGGGTGGGAAACTTCTTTACATAAAGCTACTTTGAAATGCTCCTCTCTTCAATGTCAGTGATATTAAACAGAGACCAGAAGGAGAGATTGGTATTCTTCTGTGATGGTGAATTTACCAGAATTGACCATCACTGTCCTGTGCAATCCAGTGTGGGTTTGTGACTGTCCACCACCACATTCACGGGCACTCTAAAGAGGTGGGCCAGAAGCATGCGCCTGCACTCAGAGGAGCAAACTCTTGAGCATGAAGTGTTTGCAGGAGTGGCCTGAGATGGCTTCTCAGACTATATGTTGACTTAATAGGGACTGGTTTAAGAGACTAATACAATACATACTAACATAACCTTAGTGTTCATTGGGGCTTAGGGTAATACCTACTAATATAACCCTAGTGTTTATTGGGGCTTAGGGTAATGCCTCTTTTTATATATAGTCTACATGCCCAGTTATATCACAAAAACAACAAAACACATTTATAAAATACCTGCTTTGAACAAGACAAGAAATATATATATGAAGGCTGATAAAGTATTTTCCTAGCATAAATGAAGCTCTGGGTTCAATCTCTAGCACCCAACATATAGGCACACTCTTGTAATGCCAGCACTTAGAAGGTAGATGCAGGAAGATCAGGAGTTCAAGGCCATCTTGCACTACATACCAAGTTTGAGGCTAACCTGGGAGACATGAGAAATGTTCTTGCCATACAGATCAGGATGTATCCTTTAGGATGGAAGGAAGAGAGGGAAGGAAACAGGAAAAGAAATAGATGTCTCATGTTCCTAAGCCCTAACTAACAGTAATCAGTTTTTCTTTGCCCTTAGGGTTTCCTTCCATGCACGCCCCCCCCCCCCAGCTTTGCTCCCAAGCCTGTGTAAGTGGAGAAACCTGTTTCTGTTTCCCTTTTCAGGACAAGGTGTCCCAGCTGGAGATGGAATTGGAAGAAGAAAGAACCAGCGCAGATTTGCTGTCTGAGAGGATCACCTGGAGCAGGGAACAGGTATGAGGGAGCTGTTGGGGGTGAACGCACGGTACTGTGGGAAGAGGATGCATGAGAGGCTAACCCTGAGGATTCGGGCGGAGGAAACGTTTTTTGCCATACAGATCACTGTGGGAGAGTTGGCAGCCACTAGCGGGGGTGGAAGTAATATCATGAGGAAAATTTTCTACAGTGGTTGCAGAAAGTGATACATTAGCAACAGTGAGCCAAGGGCTTAGCATTGTCTGTTCAACTGAGGGTGATGAGGACAGTCATCACTGGGATTGCAGCCCCTGCTTGGAGCCGAAGCTGAAGTACTCTCTGGCTTCTGTGCCACCCACGCTTCTGATGTGGAAAGGCTTCCTTGGGAACCGTGGTACTCAGGGCCATGGAATGGGTTGATGCAGAGACTTCTAAACCGGGCTACTGGGTTCTAGTTCTGGTTCCCAAGCTATACTGTTGGTGGCCTGGCATTCAGAAGCCCACGCAGCAAAGGTTTAGGGAGGGACTTCCCTGAATGCCAAGATACAGACAGATACCTCAACCTCGACATTACCTCACCTAAACTCTCCCTGTGCTTCCTAAGTTCTCTTACTGGACTCGGAGCTGTTTTGTTAGGTGTTCCTGCCAGTTTGGCTAAGGATCCACGATACCCAAGCCCTTGTGGAACCTGCTAAGGATGCATAATGACAGAGTACTGTGGGTTCGTTTCCTCAGCCTTCCTTGTGATATAAGTGTGTGTGTGGGAGGGGGATATACAGATGGTGAGAACTGTGTCATCTTATCAATATCCAGACAGTTAAAACCAGTTTCCCATCCCATGTTTTACACCAAAAACAAAACACAGGCATGCTGAACCAGAACACAGTGCTTCCATTGCCCAGGACCATGAGGCTATCTGGTCCCAGAATGCATTTGGTCTTTTCCTTTTCTTCTCACTGAACACAGTCATGGGGATGTGACTTCTTGCCTCAATGGTCAGTGTTGAAAATTTTTCCACTGAGTCAAGAACTTGAGGTCCATACAGGAGGGAGGTAAGGACACTAGTGTGGGGGCTGCTGTGACGGGGACTCTGTGGGCAGTCACAGGCCTGCTCCTGTACTGCCTCCTGTGGAACTTTGGGAAATTCCCAGATTATTGAGACTATGAAAATGAGACTGACTGGAGATGATGCTTAGCCGGAGGAGTATTTACGCATCATGCACAAAGCCCTGGGTTCAATCCCCAGCACTATATAAACTGGCATGGTAATGTACGGCTGTGATCTTAGGAAGTGAAGTCAGAAGCTCAGTCATTCATCTTCGGCCACATTTTGAGTTCTAGACCAGCCTGGCTACATGAGACCATTTCCCACACAGAAACAAAAGCAAAATGAAGCTATTTCTGTAGAAGGGTCCAAAGGCTCCCCTCCCCCAAGCCTGCCACTGTTATTCTCTTCCAGTTTCTCTAAGGTAGAGGGTGAGGTCCAGGTTTGCTGTAAGTGGAGAAACAGAGTCAAGTTCAGACTGATGAAAAACAAAACAAAAGCCCCAAGATAGACAGGTGCATCTCCTTTTTGCCTTTCGTGGTTTTTTTATTATAGAGTCTTGCTGTGAAGCCCAGGCTAGCCTCAAACTCTGTATCTTACTGCCTTAGCCTCTAGTGATAGCCACAGGTTAGTTATCTTACCTTTTCCTGGTTTGAGAGGGACATTTAAAGGAATATCCCAGCCTCACTTACAAGCCATTTTTCTTGAAGTAGAGATTTTTCAGCCTTTAAAATAAGGGCCATGTGGAGAGGGTTAGGGTACACACAGACAGGCCCTGGCCAGGGGACCTTCAAGGGCCCTGCACCTGTCGCTGCCAGCTGTTCTCACAGCAAGAAGAGAGACACATAAAAGCTGAACCTTTTCTTCTCTCCCTTGTCATCTGACCCTCTGGTGCCCTAGCAGAGGCTGGTGACTAAAGGACAGAAAGTGGCACCTGTCACCTTAAATCCTATGAACAGTGTTTACCCTGGGTCCCAACAAACTGCTATTGGGCATTGAAAAGAACAAGTGTAGGGAAAGGTTTTTGTTTTGTTTTTTAACTCTTGCTTTCTTTAAAAAGTTAACGTTTTCTGTTCTCTACTAAAAACTCATTATTTCTAATTTCTTCTGAATCCTTACTTCTTACCAATATATCCTGGACTTTTCCCTAGTCCAGGCAGTAGGTCTTAGGTAAACAGGCTAGATAAAAAGGTTCCAGCAATACTAGAGGAAGACAAGTCTTAGGTCTGACAAGGGCGCCAGAGGTCAAATCTCCTCAACTGTGTAATGGATGAAAGATCCGAGGCCCAGAGCCAGAGTCCTGTGGCAGCTAGCTGTAGAGGCAGACTCAAGCTCCCTTTTCATCCAAAGGCTGTGTTTTAACTACCACAGCCTGCAAAATACAGCAAACACAACTATGCAGGGCAGAGTGGTAAAACTGCACAATGTCTACCATGATGTCAGGCCTGGTTAAGATGAACATTTAACAGGTAGATAATAATAAAATGGCAACAGATACTAAATACCAAGTGAAGAACTCCAATAGCTAGCGAGGGGAAGACTATAACAGCAAGAGTGACCACCTTAGCCTGGAGTCAGCTTTGAAGAAATGATCTGGCTCAGGGTATCTCAGCAGAGAGGGCAAGGTATCAGCATGGGATGCTGAGAAACTGAATGCTCACACACGCTTCCAGTTTCCATGAGGAAAGCAGAGCATGCATGTTTGGAAAGACAGACTGAGGCTTTTAAATGGTTATATAGGCAGTGGGAGGTATGGAAGGGTGTTCAGCAGAACAGTGAAGCACATACAGTGTTCTAGAAGGTCAATGTCTGAGCTGGGGGTAAAGAAGGGGTGCCCTAAGAAGACCTTAACTGGGCTGCTCCTAGGGGCAGAGAATGCAGCTGTGAGAACACTATTCTGTGCTTCTGGCTTTGCTTATTATCTCCCCATACTTGCTGGCCCCTTATTTACTGTCTGAGTCTCTGAAGGTTTTCTTCTGTATATACTCAGGATAATAGATAAATTCAGAGAATCCTGATCAAGATAAATGTTTTGCATACCTTTTGAGGCTTGGACTGGCTTTCAAACAGGGCTGAAGTTGAGAAGGAATAAATTTACTTTGGCAGAATGCCATATTTATAGAAGGGGAGGAGTGTCTGTCTTTATATATATATGTATAAATTTATTTAACTATTTTATGTGCATTGGTGTGAACAAGATTTATAGACAGTTGTTAGCTGCCATGTGGGTCCTAGGAATTGAACTCAGGACCTCTGGAAGAACAGCCAGTGCTCGTTATTCCTGAGCCATCTCTCTAGCCCTGAGTGTCTGTCTTTTTTTCTCACACACAGAACAGAAAGGCTTTCACCTGACTTGTGTGTAAGCTTAAGAAAGTTTCACTGAGAACTGTTTTACAGGCCTTGGGTCTGTTTAAATCCCAGTAAAGCCCTTTACTTTTCTTTTCTCTGAAAACCATGTTTCTCTGTCAGACCGAGTAGGAAGAGACCTATAAACACAGGTACTTGGGAGGCTGAGGCAGGATGATTGCAATTTCAAGGCCTGCCTGAGTTATAAAGTGAGCACAAGGTCAGCCTGGGCAGATTGCTAGTGAAATTCTGCATCAGAATAAGACGGTTGGGGATACACCCTGTGACACTACACTTTCCTGGCAGGCCCCTCAATTCAATTCCCAGTACCGTTAAAAACAAACTAAACATTTCCATCCACGACTCCTGCAAACCACACTGAAGATTCTTAAGTATTTTCTTGCATACTTTCTTGGCTGTTTTCAGAAGTTGGAAGGTACAGTCTCTGCCTACAGTTTGCATAACTGATAAGAAATGGTCACAGTTTGACTCCATCCTTGAATCAGATTCTAAAGGTCTTCAAGTTAAGGGTAATTGTGGCGATGTGGCCCTGTTGGCAGGGTGTTTCCTTAGCACACATAAAGCCCCGAGTTTATTCCCTAGCACCTTATAAACTTAATGTTGTGCTGTACACTGGTCATCCTGACATGGGTGAGAGGTGAAGGCAAGGAGTTCATGGTCATCCTTGGTTACTAGCACATTTGAAACCAGCCTCAACTACATGAGACCTTATCTCAAACAATAAAAATGATAATAGCACTTAAGATGCACAAGGTTGGGGTTTTTGTTTGTTTGTTTTGTCTTTTTTTTTTTTTTTAACCTCTGCCTCTTCTCTCATTTGTGTTAAGGACTCAGGTAGGCAGAAAGAAATCTAGCCTGTTGAGTTTGAAACATGCCTGGTAGGCTAGTAGGCTAGTATCCTGGCTCAGTGAACATCACTATGTACACCGCTGCTGGGCGCTGAATGCACACAGCAAGGCTGGGTTAGGGTTAGGCATCCTCTCAGCTTTGAAAGCCAGGACACAACATAGTGGTAAATTGACTCATCCCATGCCACAGCTGGCAGGCAGGGGGAAAATACCACCTTCAAAAATTAGGAAGCATCATCATCTTTTCAGGGGCTCACAAGGCTACCTTGTTGCCTGGGAAACTGCCAGACAAATCCCAGTGGATAAAGTTGGAGGCATGAACAGCCACTTTCAGAAACTGCTCCTTTGTGGCTGGCTCACACCTGCTCCTCAGCTAGTACCTGGGGACATTGGAACCAGTAAGCGAGGCTCCAAACAGTCCCTTTTCAGGAGGGAAGTGACAGATCAAAGTGGGGTTTCTTCTTCTAAAGTAACTTCAGGCTCAGAACTGCCTCTTACCATATCACCTACCCGAAATGCCACTGTGCAAGTCAATTGGTGAGAATCCTTAGGATATAATTTTTAACACCAGTCTAGGAGTATAGACTTGCCAGCCTCCTCACTACCCATTGACAAACCCAGGCCTGGAGGCTATTATTGTAAGCAATTATAAATATCTCTGGCTTTTCATTAGCCCAAAAGGCTATAGCTTCTAATCCTGAGAGCAAGCTCAGATCATGGATATCCTGATGCTGCAGGCTGTTAGAATCAGATCTGCTGCTTTCTTTCAAAATGCTGCATGGTTAGCCTTTATTCAATCCAGCTGCCACAGGCTGTTCCTGTTGGTTTTAATTTGGCTGCAGAGTTTTGATTCAGTCTACTTAATACAGTTGAAGGGCAAACAGCATGTAAAACACTAAGCTTATACAAAGCATTTCTCCAGCCTCACACTTACTTCCCAGGGTCCTAAGAAGGTGACCTCAGGCCTTGAGCCCAGTTCTGGAGATCCAGGTGATGAATTGAGCCTCAAAAGCAATGACTCCGGGCACTCGCCTTGGTTTGCGGTGAAACCATTTCTCTTGGGACCTTTTCTGTAATGCCATGCAGAACTCCTCAAGGCTCCCCAAGGTGGATTTATTTTAGAGCATAGTGTCAGGCTGCTCTTTGGAAGCAGGGAGAGGAATCTATTGTGTTTCCCAAGACTCAAGAAACATGGGCTGCCTGGCTCCTGTCACTGTTGAGCTCTTTATGGCTGTGTTTTATTCTTTCCTGTTCTTGATTTATTTTACACTTCCATTTTAATAGTCCTCTTTGGAGAGGACATGCTGGGCTATGAAGAATTACTATTTTTTGTTTGTCATTTGCCTGGAGCTCTCAGAGATGTCTGGGTCTGTCCCCCTCCCATTTTAGAACTCCACCATATGGTGTTTTGCCTGCATGTATGTCTGTTTGAAGCCATCAAATCTCCTGGAACCAGAGTTGCAGACAGCTGTGAGCTGCCATGTGGGTGCTGGGAATTGAACCAGGGTCCTCTCTCTGGAAGAGCAGCCAGTGCTCTTAACTGCTGAGCCATCTCTCCAGCTCCAAGCTCTGACTTATGGGAGGACTGTTTTCTGGTAGATGCTCACAGCTGGGACCCAGCCCTGTGACATGACAGTCCTCCATGCCCTCTCTACTCAGTCCCCGTAGACATTTCCTTTGGAACTCTACAGAATTCCCCACCTGCACTCTGCTTCCTGTATGGCTTTTTCACACACCAAGAATTGGGGATTTTTTTTTTGGTCAGAAACCCAAGGATTAAATCCCCAGGCTGCTTCCATCCAGATCTGATCCAGACACAGTCCTGAATCTCCCATCCGAAAAGTGAGGTGATGGCACCCATATGGGAATTTCCAGAAGGCTTAACAGACCCAGACATGGTACATGGCTGGAGCAGGGCCGTTCTAGTCACCCATCTAGTTATCTACAAAGCTGCAGAGAGAGGTTGTCCTCTGCTTTGTTGCATTTTTTTTTTTCCTGCTGCTGTTATCAACCCAAATCCCACAACAACTTGATTTCTCCACTAGCATCTGGGTCTCCTGCCTCCCTTCATTTTGGGGACCAGTTTCTCTTTTCTGCAGGATAGGGCAGGGTCCTCTGACTTCCTTGGAAGGTTGCCTGAAGGATAGGGCAATCACTAACACCTACTGTTCCAGGCAACTGAAAGGGCCTTTGCGGGGCTGCTTTGCCTGCAGCCCCTGTTCTGTGAGCGAGGGCCCAAGGGGGAGGAGAAGCTGGGTCAGGTTGCTTGTCTGTGATGTTCTTTCCCATACAGGGTCTCTCCAAGTGCAGGTCTGTGCCCCAGGGTGTGAGCATATGGCTTCTCCTAGGAGGCATGGCCGTCACCCTGTGTCCAGAGCAGACTGTGAGCCTGCATTCATTACCAAGCAGTCACAGGAGTAAGGCCACGGCCTCTCAGTAGCATGTGATTCTAGAGGGCTCTGGGGTCCGTGGAAGGAAGTGGCCAGTGGGGTGTACCATGTTCTCTGCTTGCCCCTAGCATTGTTGACATTCTTACTTTGCTCTGTACAAGGACAGCCTAAGGGAACGCAACTTGGGTGTTTTGTTTTTGTGTCTTAATATTGGAATACCTTTCTAGGGTACAGTGTGGTCACTAAACATGTGTATAAGTGGGTTATTTTCTAGTTAAGGCAGTAAGTACTACCATCTTCAACAACTAATAATTTTTAATGCGATACTATTTATTCTTTGATAATTTTATACACATATAGAACATATTTTACCCCACAGCTTCTCATAACTTTGTAGTTTCCCTTTTTAATTTTATTTATTCTGAGAGAATTGCATGCAGTGTATTTTGATAATAGGTAATATCCATTCCCCATCCTCAGCGCTTCCCAGACCCTCCCCCACATCCCTAACCCACTCAGCTTCATGTTCTCTCTTCTTGTTTGTTTGTTTCAATTGGTTTGGTTTAGTTTTTCGAGATAGGGTTTCGAGATAGGGTTTCGAGATAGGTTTCTCTGTGTATCTTTGGCTTTCCTGAAACTAGCTCTGTAGACCAGGTTGGCCTTAAACTCAGAGATCCGCCTGCCTCTGCCTCCCAAATATTGGAATTAAAGGCATGTGTCACTACCGCCCAGCCAATGATCATCTCTCTTTTAAATGGAAAATCATAATAAAACACAGAGTCCAGTTGACGTTTGCCAGATACTCTTGGGCATTGGGCCTTCTCTGGTGTGTGGTCAGTATACCAGTCATCATGCCACTAAAAAACCGACTCTCCTTCATCCAGTAATTAAATGTCAATAGCTCCTTAGCTAGAGTGGGATTTCATGCACACCTCCCCTCCCCTCTTGCATGCTGGGATTTTATCTGAGTTTGTGCAGGTCTTGTGTCAGAGTCTCTGTGAGTACATGTGTGCATCTGCCCTGTTGTGTCTTTAAAGCACAATTTTCTTGAAGTTACCTACCACCCCATGGTTCTACAATCATCCTACCTTCCTCTTCCTGGGCTTTGAGGGGAGGGGTGTGCTATATCCCATTTAGGGCTGAGCATTCCAGAGTCTTTTATTCTACATACATTGACCAGTTGTGGTTTTGTGTATTAACTGTCCCCATTTATTGAGGCCAATCAGAGCTCTCCATGTATGCCTGGGTATGTGGTCAACCTACCAGGGACTAAACCCCTAAAGCAAACCATAAGGTCATTTCTAGAAAGAGGAACAACACATTTGATGAGATGCAGTATGCCTTTGTAATAGGGGACCTGGAGTTCATTTTGCTAACTGAAACAGGCCAGTGCCAGAAAGACAAGCACAATGTTATTATCACTTCTGTGGTGGCCAAGGAGTCTGTAGAACTGAATGGAAAGGCGGTTGGAATCTAGGAAGGATGGTGGGCAAAGGGGATAGAAAATTCAATGAGGGACATCAAAACCACAGAAATACAGTCACTGCTTCTGCTTCTTCTTTGGCACAATAAGGTAACTATCAACTAAAACATGGTACAGCACTCACATCTGCAATCTCAGCATCTGGAAAGCAGGAGGACTGTTTCAAATCCAAGGTCAGTTTGAGCACCATGATGAGCATCTCAAAGGTAGAGACCAAAAAACTAAAATAATGATCCATTTAAAAATGACTAGGGGGCTGGAGAGATGGCTCAGCGGTTAAGAGCACCGTCTGCTCTTCCAGAGGACCCGGGTTCGATTCCCAGCACCCACGTGGCAGCTAACAACTGTCTGTAGTTCCAGTTCCAGGCAAAACACCAAGGCAAATAGATAAATAAATAAAGTTTAAAAAAAAAAAAAAAAAAAAAAAAATGACTAGGTAAATGTGGCGAGCCGCTTCTGGCCTGCAGAACGAGTCACCACACGCACAATTCTTCTTGGATCACACTTTATTGGAGTACAGCTCAGTTGTGAAATGATGGAAAGAAGACCCTGAGCCTGAGATTCAGCCTGCTTATATAGGGAAGCCTGGCACGTGATTGATGCCCATCACAATGCTTCATTAACATATGGCTGGTGATTGCTTCAAAGTAATACTCATTAGCATGTGGCTGGTGATTGGCCCAAAATAATGGCTCATTAACATATTTGAGGATCGCATCGGATAGGTCCTTTCTCGATGCCTAATTAGCATAAGCACATCGGATTGGCCACTACTCGATGCCTAATTAGCATAAGCAGCGATAGAATGTTCCAGCAAGTTGTGCAAAGGCAAACCATGCCCTACAGGTAAATACATTCCCAACACATAGAAATGATTAGGGTCCCACTCCTAACTGAGGAGCTATTGAATAGTAACAGCTACTGGGGAAGGAGCAAGCATTGGTTTGCTTTAGGGGTTTAATGTCTCCTGTCATGACGATCATATGGCCTTTGGCTAATCATTCTGTGTGTCCTGGCAGGTTTCATAGTCTGCACTTGTTGCAATGTCTTGCTTCCTTTGCAATTATCTTGCTTGCCCATAGTATATGACCTGTGATGTGCCTTTGAATTCAGTCCGCTAATATTCAACAGAGAATTTTGCCTCGAATTCTGTAGAGATAGCAGGGATTTTTTTTTTTTTTAAGAGGTTATATCTTTGTCTGATTTTGGTGCAAGAGTAATGCTGCCTTCCTGAAGAGGTTGTTTTATAGAATACAGTAACAAAGCCATTAAGAGCAAGATGTTTTTAGACAGATGTTTCATTGCTGCTCGATCTACTCTGTTTTACGCCATCTTTTCCTTCATTATTAGTTTGGACTTTCTTTTTTTAAAAAAATCTCTTTTAAAAAAAAGATTTTTATTTCATGCACCATAAATAAACTTTGTATGTATATCTGTATGAAGGTGTCAGGTGCCCTGGAACTGGAGTTATAGACCATTGTGAGTTGCCATGTGTGTGCTGAGAATTGAACCCGGGTCCCCTAGAAGAGCAGCCAGTGCTCTTAACTGCCAAGCCATCTCTCCAGCTACTGTTTAGATTTTCTATTTCTTCTTCCAGTTTTTTTTTCTCTAGGTTTTTCAATGTTTTAGTATATAATTATTTATAAGGAGCTGGTCTTTTGTATTGGTGATATTATGTTTCTTTTTTGTGTCTGATTTATTTGAGTCATCTCTTTTTCTTAGTCTAGTTGAAGTTTTTCAATTCTTTTCTGATTTTTAAACTGCTCTGTGTAGGTGCCAGGAACTGAACCCAGGTCCTCTACAAGAGCAGCCAGTGCTTTTAACTGCTGAGCCATCTCTCTAGCCTTGTAGGTTTGTCAATTTAAAAAATTATTGGCCATTTGTAATATATTTATTTATTGTGGGTGAGGTTGTGGGTGCTATGGCCTGTGTGTGGACATCAGTTCGCTCCTGACCATGTGGGTCCAGACATTGAACTTGTCAGGGTTGATGGCAATCATCACTTTTACCTGCTGAGTCACCTCACAGGCCCAGGTTTGTCAATTTTATTTCTAATCTTATTTCCTCCTGCTAATTTAGGTTTTGTTGCTGCTTTTCTGTCTTTGAGGTGCATTGCTAGGTAGAGATCCAATTTATTTAAAGATCTTATTTGTGTGCAGGTGGGAAGCTGCCCACAGAGGCTAGATGAAAGGGTCGGATCCTCTGGAGCTGTAGTTCCAAGGGGTTGTGAGCCACCGATATGGGTGCTCCAGAGTCCTAACTGATCAACCTCCCTCTCCAGCCCCATTGTTTATTTGGTTTTTCAGGCAGGGTCTTATATAGCCCAGGCTAATAATGGTCTTCAACTCCCAAAATTTCTACCTCCACCTCCCAGTGCTGGGCAACCTGTACAACTCCACCCTGGCTATGATCTATTTTAATGTCATGTTTATTACTATAAACTTACCTTCAGTACTGCTTTTGCATTAGTCCAGAGATTTTAGTTTGGCTTTCATTTTTTTTTTGTAAAACTTTAAAAACTCCCTTTTTAGTTATCAAGAGTCACTTAGGAGTGTGTTATCTGTTTTCTTTGTGTTTATGTACTTTCCATTTTTCAGTTTGTAATTCTCCATTATTTTTATCTTAGCTTAGGACTTCATTGCTGTGAAGAGACACTATGGCAATGGGAACTCATATAAAGAAAAACATTTAATTAGGGCTTGTTTACAGTTCAGAGTTACAGTTGCAGTCCATTGTCAACATGGTAGGAAGCATGGGAATATGCAGACAGATGTGGTGCTGGAGAGGTAGCTGAGAGTGTTCTCCAGCAGCAGGCAGTAGGAAGAGAGTATGCTACTAGGCTGGGCTTGAGCTTCTGAAATACCAAAGCCAAACCTCAGCGATACACTTCCCCCAACAAAGCCACACTGCTCAATAGTGCCTCTCCCTATGAGCCTCTGGGGGCCATTTTATTTCAAACCACCACGTTATCTAAGAAGACACATAATTTCAAAACTTTCAGTCTCTTGAGACCTCATATGTGGGCTAATGTGTGTTACTGTTACCCTAGAACAGTGGTTCTCAAATCAGATATTTACTATTTCGTAACAGTAGCAAAATTACAGTTATGAAATAGCAACAAAATTTTATGGTTGGGGGTCACCATCACATGGGTCACTATAACATGAGGAACCGTGCTAAAGCAGTTAAGAAGGTTGAGAACCACTGCCCTAGAGGGTGTCCCACATAGTGATACAAAAATATATTCTGTGACTGCTGGTGAAACACTCAACAAGTGTCCATGTGGTTCTGTGTTAGTTAGAGTTTCTATTGCTGTGAAGAGACACCATGACCAGGGTAATCTCATAAAGAAACAAACAAACCCATTTCATTGTTTACAGTTCAGAGGTTTAGTCCATTATTGTCATGGTGGGAAGCAAGGCAGCATGCAGGCAAGCATGATGCTGGAGAAGGAGCTGAGAGTTCTTACATCTTGATTCGAAGGCAACAGAAAATGAACTGAGGCACTGGGTGTGGCTTGAGCATATAGGAGACCTCAAAGCCGGCCACCACAGTGACATACTTCCTCCAAGAAGGCCACACCTCCTAATAGTGTCACTCAAAGAGTTTATGCAGGTCAATTACATTCAAATTACCACAAGCCCCTTCTCTATGTAGTATGGCTTAACTCAAATGTTTGTTGGTTTTCTGTCTGGATGATCTGTTCATTGAATTCCCTCTACTTTTGAGAGATCTCTTTAGATCTAATATTTGAGTCTACATGTTGAGTGTGTATGTATTCACAATGATTCGATCTTGATGAACTGGGTCTTTATCAACATTTCATTTAAAATCTGCTTCATTTTTATATCATGTATTAAATGTACAAACTGATGGGTTTCATGACATACATGCATGTTTGTGCTTTGATTATCTTCAGTCTCCTGTTATCATATCCAGCCCCACATTGTTCTCCTTCCTCTACCCTCAAATCCTTCTACTTTAACATTTTCTCTAATTAATTATTGTTAAGTGTATACATACATGAGTCTATTTAATGTTGCATGGATGTGTATGTTTTTAGGGCTGGACACTTGGTGGTTTCACATTTATTTGCATAGTAAATCTCATCTCAGCTTTTTATTTAATATGTCTCTACCAGCAAAGTCAGTTTCCTGTAGGCAGCGCACAGATAGGATTTTATTTCTCTCTCCACTTAGCTAATCTTTTGATTGGTGAATTTATCATATTCGATTGAGGCTATTATTGATAACTATACATTCCCATCTGTTATCTACATCCTGTTTATTTTATACATATTTGTTCTTTCCTACCTTTGATATTTTTGTGATTTGTTTTTCTCATCTGTGTATGTTAGATCCTTTTTCTCTTTTACATCTCTGTTGTTCTACTGGGTTTTATAGATGTTTTCAGGATGATAGTTATCTTTTTATTTCTAGTGTTGGTCTCCTTGAATATTTCTTGTAGGCTTGATCTGGTTCTGATTAATTCTGTTTCCAATTATCTGGGAAATACTTTTTATTTCAGTTATTAGGACTAACTTGTGGGTAGAATACTGAGTGTCTAAGTGTTATTCTTTTCAGTATTTTGAATATAGTCTTTAACCTGCAAGATTTCTATTGAGAAATCTGCTTTGAGATTAGTGAGTCCTCATAGGTGACTTGACACTTTCTTCTAGCTACTTTTATGATTCTATCTTTGTCTTACACTTGTGACATGCTGACCATACCAGCCCTGGTAATGAACTGTTTTGAGTGAATCTGGTGGGGATACTTTGAGCATCTTTAATCTCTTCAGATTGGGAAATTTGGGGCTATATTCTGTGAAATAGGTTGGTTTGTGGTGGTCTAGCCTGTGGTACTGTCTCCATCCTTTATGTCAGCAGTGTCTGTGCTGTGGTAGACTTTGGTGGTTCCTGAGGAGCTACAAGACTGTGTAGCTCATAGGCTTGCAGAGTTGTGCAGAGGCAAGCCCTCATGGAGCTGGGGCTTAGGCAGCTGCCAATCGGTGGTGCAGATAAAGACAGGACTTTCCCTACATTCCTTAGATAGGCAGGGCTGACAAATAAATCCTATGGTACCAGAAGCCATGGGCCCTGAGTTATAGGCTATGGGGACCCCATAGGTCTCCATTCCTGGGACCCACAAGATGAATATGGAAAGAGAGTGACTCAGTATTAATAGCAGGTTTGGCTACAACGACTGTTGTTATTTTTGATTATTATTATAACCATCAAAGGATCAAGAGCATCTAAACAAAAGATCATACACCCAAGAACAAGTTACAGGGCAGGAACCCCTGCATAGGCCTCCTTCATGTAAACCATGTCAGCACAAAAAATGTGAGGACCAAGTTTTAGCCCTGTGGCTTTTGCTCTGCTTGTTGCAGATGGAGCAGATGAGGAGCGAGTTACTTCAGGAGAAAGCTGCCAAGCAAGACTTGGAGTGTGACAAGATTTCCCTGGAGAGACAGGTGAGGACAGCCATCCCAGGAGCCTCCTACCTCCCACCTTCATGCTGGACTTCCTGGTGTCCTATGGGGATGCAGTAGAGGCTTTCCATACCCCAGAGTCAGTATGTGGGACATTGAGGTGAGGGATAGGATGAAGTTCATGGTCACCTACAACATCAGCCTTTCTTGGAGGCTGACTCTGAGGTTCTCTTCTGAAGGCCTAGGTCTTTCTCAGGAGTGGACAGAAGTCTTCAGTTCAGTGAGACTACTAACGGATAAGGCAACTCACTGAGAAACGGGCCCCAAGTAGGGTTAGTGCAAAATTTAAGGACTCAGCATCAAAAGACGAGATTTTAACACAATATTTTAGAGTGACTGACTAGATGATAAGAAAGCTATCCACATGGGAGGGCACAAGTCCAAGTCTAAAAGGAATGGAAGATAATCGCACTATTAAAAAAGTAAGGGACTGAAAAGGACCAATAAGATCAGTTCTCTCACACACTGTTCATGTCAGCCTGTCATTGAGAAAACTGGTAAAGGAGATGCCCATCCCTTCCTTCATGCTCAGGAGCCCTGACACATGCCAGCCCCTTCATCCGGGCTCATAGGGCAACATCTCAGAATCTCTCCTTTGACTTTCTAAGACATGAGTTCAGAGTTGTTTCCTGGTACATTCTCTGAGATTCCCCTAGCGCATAGGTACTGAGCAAATTCCTGACTCCATTCAGTGTGCTTCTCTGTCTGAAAAGCATGACCAACCAAGTCCCTCACAGGCCCCCTGTCTGATTCCAGAACAAAGACTTAAAGAGCCGGATTGTCCACCTGGAAGGCTCCTACAGGTCCAGTAAAGAGGGTCTGGTGGTGCAAATGGAAGCCAGGATTGCAGAGCTGGAGGACAGACTTGAGAGTGAGGAGAGGTGAGTCCAGCCTGGGGTGGGGCAGGGAGCCTGCTCATTTATTAGGGTTGGTGGGTTGGGTGGGGTGTTTCCTCCCATCCTTCCAGACACCCCCCCCACACACACACACAAAGGTAGAGCCAAGCCCAGCCTTGCAAACATTTCCATTTCTCAGATGAAAGTGGTGAGCTCCATCAAGGTAAGCAGTAAGGTGCCTGGCTGTGCACTGTGCCTGAACTGAAAGCTAGGAATGGGTTTCGACTGGCTTCTGTCTGTCAGCATCCTATTCATCAAAGCAGGATGCATTGTTAACTGCTGAGTTTGAGCCAGAGTGGAGGCAGGGGACTGCTGTGGCCCTGAGGGCAGGTGCATTCAAATAGAAGTTGCAAACTACAAACCAAGAATAGGGCAGGTTCTTCCCCAGTGGGTAGAGAAGATGTGGACCCCTTCTCAACAAAATGATTTGAGGGATAACCACACAGTCCCAGCACCACAGTGAACCTGACCAGCTCCCCCCTCCCCCAACCTTCCTTGAAGGTTCCTGGCATTTATGTGCATAGTTTCAGTACGATTTCTAAGTTTGACTGGCATAGACCCCCAACTACTGGTCATCTGTGGTTCTTTGCTTCAAAAGTTAAGCTCAGCCATGGAGGAACTCAGGACTCTTCTGAGTTCTGGTCCTGAACCTTGGGAGAGTCTTACCCTTATTGGGGCTCCATTTCTGTTATTCCAGCAGCCCTTTCTTCACTATAGCTGTTTTTCTGTGACCCTGAGCTGACCGGGTACCTGTGGCTGGGGAGTGTCTCCTCCTTCCAGCCTGGGCTTCCTGCAGGGCCGAGAATAAGAAGCTGTGTTCTGTTCTGCTTTCTCTACTCCCAGGGACCGGGCCAACCTGCAGCTCAACAACCGGAGGCTGGAAAGGAAGGTGAAGGAGCTGGTGATGCAGGTGGATGATGAGCATCTGTCACTGACTGACCAGAAAGACCAGGTAAGAGAGCCTCTGCCTTCTCTCAGATGGATTCTGTATCCCAGGCTGGGAAAAGTAGTGAGTATGCCAAGTCATCCCACTGGATGCTCCCATTTTTTTCTGTGAGGCAGGGTGCCTGGGGAAGTAGCTGAGTCCTTGGCATTTCCTGCTCTGGCTTTTCCAGCTCAGCTGGACCTTCAACACTCAGTCTCTATTTTTCTCTCATGCAGCTGAGCCTACGCTTGAAAGCCATGAAGCGTCAGGTAGAGGAGGCTGAAGAGGAGATCGACAGACTGGAGAGCTCTAAGAAGAAGCTGCAGAGGGAGCTGGAGGACCAGATAGGAGTGAACGAGCAGCTGCAGGGGCAGCTGAACTCTATGAAGAAGGGCTTACGGTGGGTAAAGGTGGGGCCCCCTGAAGCCCATAGCTTCTCCATGACACTTGTAGAATGCTTTCAGAATATTCTTACTCCTGTGGCCTCAAGCCAGTTTTCCATTGTTGCCCTGTGGGATCATCCCATCCTTGAGATGATGTCACCAGCTGGAGGATACAACAGTTAAGGACTCAGTGGGCAAATAGTTTTGATAAACTATTTTTTTTTAAGATTTATTTTATTTTGTATGCACACATGCCAGAAGAGGGCACCAGATGCCATCACAGATGGTTGTGAGCCACCATGTGGTTGCTGGGAATTGAACTCAGGACCTCTGGAACAACAGACAGCACCCTTAACCTCTGAGCCATCTCTCCAGCCCCCTTGATAAACTATTAAGACATTATTATATGAGGGTGTGGCTCAGCTGGTAGAGTGCTTGTATCATGTGCAGAAGCCCTGGGTTCCAGCCCTAGCAGCCCATAAACTAGGTGTGCTGGCCCATGCCTGCGATCTTAGCATGTAAGAGGCAGAGGCAAGAGGATCCAAACTTCAAGGCCATTCTTGGCTGCATACTTAGCCTGGCAACATGGGCTACATAAGACCCTGTCTCAGAAATAAAAAAGTGTATCAGATTGATATAGTGCAAATCCTAATTAGTCTGATTAATAACTCAGAACCAGATATCAGGGATAAATGCTGAAAGATTGTAGAGACAGAGGAGCAAGCTACTAGAGAGACTTCTTACCTCTATCAAATCCTCAGACCAAAGGGAACCTAAGCTTCTGTCTCCTCCAGCCTTATATTCCTATCTCTCTGCCCAGCCATATCACTTCCTGTCTCCACCTGCCTAGTGCTGGGATTAAAGGTCAGTGTCTCCACTCCAACACCTGGCTGTTTCTCTTTTAGGCTGGATTGAGGATTCAGTAGAGTCCAATTAGAATTCCCCCTACAGATTCATAGTGAATAAAAAGCAACCTAAACAACCACATTGGAGTTAGGCAAAAGGAGAAATCAGTTATACTGTCCATGGCTCACCCTATCAACATTGATCAGGAGTAATAGACAGTTTGTACCTGCTGCTTAAGAAAAACATCTGGTGCATGCAAATTGATGTATATACATGCAGTGGGGTGGAGATCAGGAGTCCGACAACCCTCTCTCCATCTCCAAATCCGAGACAAGCCCTAGCCAGGGTCAAAAACCATCTCCTTTGTGCTTCTGCAGACTTAAGACGCTGCCTAGTAAAGTACTGGATGACTCGGACGACGACCTCAGCAGTGATGGGGGAAGCCTCTACGAAGCACCGCTGAGCTATTCCTTTCCCAAAGACAGCACCATCACCAGCCAGATCTGAGTCTGCTTCCAGGCCTGTTGATCCTGACAGGCCTCTGCAGCCATCCAGAGCAGGAGGCGCTAAGGAGGGGGGAGGGCTCATGAATGGAGTCAGACCCACAGTTACCCCTCACATTCCTCCCCTGGGCCTCTATGTGGCTGAATGACCTTGGATCTTAGATAGGGAGCTATTAAAATGACCTAACTGGAACATTTTGGAATATGCAGCTAAGACAAAGCCCTTCTGGGCACTGCTGTCTGCCATACCCTTCTCCTGACCCAAGAAAGATCCCAAAATGCCAGCTGAAATGAGATAGCCATAAAATCGATGTACATACTTTAAAGCAGACCTTCTCAAGGTCTGCTGCCGTTCTACTTTAGAACATTCCAGAGCCTTTGGAGTGTGACATCTTTGTAAAGTTCACACATTGATACAGATAATCTTTTAAAATATTAAGCTAGCAGATCTCAAGTATTAAAAAGCAGAGACAGAGGGGAAGAGCGAATTGAAGGTTCCTGGAAATCAGAGGGGGTCGGATAGCAGGAAGTTAGCACAGGGAATCGGTAGCTTGGGTTGCATGGGAAAACCACTCATTGGTGGTGGGGAGGGGACTGTTCCCTAGGGCTGAGATTGTGGCCTTGGTTGCTTATTTTATGTAAACCATGCTAAGAACACTTCCCACTCCCCAGTTTCTTTCAAGCAGACGTAATGGGGATACAGATGGGATCTCTAACAAGTGCTGTGCTTCTCAAAGGACAAGAGCCCTGCTGTGTCTCACTGGCCCTTTTCCTCCAGAGCAGGCCTCCAAGCGATGCTCACCAGGCCTGGAATTGGAGGAGTAGGGGGCTATGAGACAAGATTTATGGACTTAGATGTGAGGATGAGGTGGGAGGTATCCAGTAAGTTCTTAGGGAAAGGGATAAAGAGAGGTGTGGGTGGGGCTGGTATAAGAACATATACAGAAAAGTTTCTGAAAGCTGGAGTATGTGCAAGAAGTGTGGGGGTCGGGTGTTTAGTTGGAGCTTGGAATGACGGGAAGAAGTAAAGAATTGGGGGTGCTTGCCATCTGAAGGGCTTTTCCAGGAACGAGGTGACATGAATGAGATCCTAGGGCAAGTATATGATGCCATGGTGGCCTTGGGAGGATGCTGAGCATCTCTGCATATCTCCTGACCTGCCTGTGTCACCCACCAATGAAAGAACCTTGGCTAGGTGTGTAAGGCAGATGTGACAGGACACTGAAGCAGGGTCTCCAGGCTTCCCAACCTGGGGACCAGGTTGCTATGACCTGCCCAGTGCAGGTCACAGAGTTCACCCATCCAGATTTAAAGTGAAGGGAGTTGAAGGATGAGCGTTTGCTACTAGAGAACCAAGCCCTATCACACCTCATGAGGGTCACTGTCACCTACACAGCTGGGCATGGCCCTTGCCTCTGTTTCCTCACCAGGTATGGGAGAGGTTTCTCCTTTCAACCATTTCTCCATTTAATAAATATGTACTATCATATTCAGTTCCAGGACAGCTTGGGATATAGGCATCCACAGGAGACCCTATCTCAAAAAACAAACCACCTCTGCCCTCCTGAAATACAGGCTAGAGTGGATGATGATTGACTTACTGGCTGGCTGGCTTCCCAGAACTCACAGGAATCCTTTGACTCCTGGAATTTCCTCATGCCTTCACTAGATACTTGCAATAAGCCTAGAAACACCACAGCCTGCTTACCCTACAGATTCAGGAAAGAAAAATCAAGACATCGGGGAAGGGGTGTTCGCTTGGGGGTTTAACAGAATTAGCCAACCCTTTTAACAGTTCTTTCTGGAAGTCATTGGGGCTATCTATAGCCCCTGGAAAGAACAGAGACCACTGGAAACACTTAATAGACACCCCCAAAACAGGAAGGCTAGACAGGTTCAGGAGCATGCTGTCCTGTGCTGTCATGGTGTGGGCAGCAAGCGGGGTGTGTGCAGAACAGCTGGCGGCATGTCACCAAGCTGAGATTTAGAGAGAATTCGCAAGTCCTAAGCTCCGCTCTTCCCTGTAGTCCTAACAGATGCATTCTGGGACAAGGTGAGGGGAGCGTCCCAGGTCCTTCTCAGTTTGACTCTGTGACCATTCCTTGGTTTTCTTATGTACACATGTTCCGTTTATTGCTTTAAGAACTAATAATCCTGCTCAAGAGTCTTTTCTTTAGCTAGCTTAAAAATATTTTGTGTAAACACATGTTGCCAAATGCAATGCCGAGAAGACAATCATTGTATGGTTTTTATAATTTTCTTCCTGCTTTAGAGTGTCATTCCACCATGACAGTTGGTATAATATGTTGGCTTTTGTTTTTCAGTAGGGTTTGGTTACTATGTGTTGTCATGGGGAAGAGACATTTTTATCACAGCTACCTACCTCCATGCAAATGACTTCCAGGATAAAGCAAGATTTCCTTTCAATAAACTGTCACCTGACAGGAATCCTGGCTCTTGTATTATTTTCTGTCCCCTGATTTCTGTGGGGTTTGGATGTTGTGTGGCTCATGCGCAGAACCCACATAAGAAAGGTAAGCCTGGCAGCACACACCTATAATCCCTGGGCCAATGGAGACTCTGGGGGTTTACTGGCCAGCCAGCTGAGCCGAATCAGTGAGTTACAAGCCAGAGGGAAATTACCAATATAGATGCTGGGAGCCACAGTGATTGTCCAACCATAGAGCCACTTTGTGAGACAGAGAGTGTGGAGTGGTCAGCAATGAATGGTGGTCAAACATTAGCCATGGAGGAACTATGATGCTCTGAGATCTCAGCATGGTTCATTCTAGAAAATCACAAAGGCAGAGTTCTCCAACTTGACAATTAAGAATCAGCTACTCTCCTAAAGTTGGCTGGCTCCCGGCAACCAGAGTTTATATGGTTCCTTTTGCTCTCACAACAGCGCCACCTCCCCCCCCCCCAATTTCAGAGGAGCTAGGACCACTTCTCCCTAGAAGGGACTTACACTGATCACCATGTCAACACTGTCCCCTACCCTGACATCAGGGAGCTGATCTCCAGCTTCCTGAGGACTGGTTTTTCTGGGCTGTGGGTGGATCTCCGGGCATTTCTCTATATACAGCAATCTTGAGTGGGCTCCCTGGGCCTCTGGTGACTCACCTGTCCATTGTACCTTCTTCTCTAAAGGTAGCCCTGGCTTTCTGGATTTCTCAGTGTCCTTCCTGAGTTTTCCAGTACTGCCTGCACTCTGTAGCTGCCTTCCATTGAGTCCGGCACACCACAGCTGGTCCTGGTTGTCCCCCATGTATGTAAATACGTCCTAGCTAGTCTGTATCACTGTTTCCCCTCAGTCAAGGCAGGAGCAACCCCAAATGTGAGATGTTTGCATTTTAGAAATTCCCAAAGTCTTTACTTACATTATATCTGATTTTAAAGTCAGATATTGAGGCATTGTTTTAAAATTTGAAAATAAAGTCTTCCTGCCAGCCTCTAACTTTCAGGCTGGATTAAACCTCTTTGTTTGCCTTCTCTCAGCATCCCCTGGGTGGGAGTAAGATTCTGTGTGGCTCTTGTTCCCGAAATGTTGGGAGGAACCTGTTCAGGAAGCTCAGAGAAGCAGAAAAGTCCTCCCAGGACTGACTGCCTTTCTCTGCACATTCCTAACATTCCACCCCTGACCTTGGGCTTATTACCAGTAATCCTGCCTCTCTTGGACAACTCATAAGAATTTTTTTCTCTAATTAAAACAAAACAAAGAAAAACCCAACTTAATAGCAAGTTCTTTTTAGGGGCTTAACAGTTCCCAATTCAGAAATGCCTGGTCTGCTGAAGAGTCAACACACCTGGACCCTGATCTCAGACCAGCTGAACTGGCCATGCTGACTTTCCTGTTCTTTGACCCAAGACCTGCCTAAGACTCCATTAAATAACAATGAGAGACAGAGAAGGGGAAAGAGGGAGGAGAGAGAGGGAGAGAGAGAGAGAGAGGAGAGAGAGAGCATGAACAAATGTGTCCTTCTGGATTTATAAAGATGGAAGATGTTCTGAAAGTCACTCAGCGCCACAGCTCCTGTGTGCAGGACACTGTCCGACAGGCACTGTCTACTTGGTCTCACCACAGACAGTGAACAACTTGCCAGAATGACGAGCGCTTTGCTGGATAAACAGCCCTTTCAGAAGGATGGTAGAGACTTTGGGAAATCAGGAAACCTGCTCTTGGGCGTGTTGTGCATTTTACTGCTGGGTGCACTTGGAAGCCACATCTGGGACACCTATAGAACATGACAGAAAAGGGGGGCGGGGACTGGAGAGATGACTCAGAGGTTAAGAGCACTGACTGTTCTTCCAGAGGTCCTGAGTTCAATTCCCAACAACCACATGGTGGCTCACAATCATCTATAAATGAGATCTGGTACCTCCTTCTGGCATGCAGAGATACATACAGCCATAATACTGTACATATAATAAATTTTTTAAGAAATTAAAAAAAGAACCTGCCAGCAGAGGACAGTGTCAGTGCTGAACAGACAGAAGGTCTGGGGCCCCTGGGAGCTTACCTACAGGGTAACTATAAAGTGGTGGAGCTAGAAGTTAGACACAGTCGTATGGTATGGTTATGTCATGCTGGGTGCCTCCTTTTCCTTTTTGCTAAGCCCTCTGGCCAGCAGCAGTTTCCCTCAAGTCTGTGTGCTGTGCAGGGACCTGTGTATGCCTGGCTCACCTGCTATTCTGTGCTGGCTTACCTACAACCATCCTGGAGTGTGTCCTGGTGGGGCAAGTGGGACCCAGACAGGCACACCACCTTCCCAAAGGCACAGGGCAGAATGTGAACTCTTAGGATTAGATCCAGGTCAGGCTCTGGAGTACACACTGCTCATTGCCAACACACAGGCCCAGGAGACAGAGGCCATTCATGTCATTCCTGTGGTAAGGGCTCTTATGCCCTTGCAGTCCACTTGCACTCCAATCACTCTGCACCCCTAGGTTCTCACCACTTGACCATCTGCTGCCTGCTTCTGCTTGGCACAGCCACCAGAGATCACAATGAACCTTTGACCTGTTTTGTTTTGGTTTTTTTTTTTTTTTTAAATCTGTTCTAACTAGAGTCTGGGTTGGTTTACTGGGGTATTCCTGATGAAGCCTGGCCTTTCTGAGCCTGATCTTGCTGGCAGGGCCACTCTGGGATGTCTCTGGACCTCTTATTGTCACCCTGGTGATCTTTAGGTGAGATCAGCCAGTCCCTGAGTGTGGGTGGTTCTTGCAGAACATAACGGTGTATCACTGGAGTGTCTCTCACAGGACAGTGAGCACAGTGTGACAGCTTGACAATTCACAACTGCACTTGTAAACTGAAGCCAGCACACCACCCTTACAGATCATTTTGGGTCCACTGAGGTCACAGTGAACCTTTGCCTTCAGGCTGCAGAGTCCCTGCTAAGCTGGGGGAGTAGACACCATGGGTGGCTCTAGCTCCCTGAGAAGGTAAGGACTGACCTGTATAGAGGATGACTGAATCCTGCCAGGCACAGAGAAAGCATGAGTGCTTCCGAGCCTGTGGTAGTCACTGTGGGAGGAGAGACCTCTGCCTGTCCACAGCCTTTTCTGATGCTAGTGAGGCTCCATCTGTGGAGATAGAATTCTGGCCTCAGTGCTTCATGCTGTGGATTAGGAAGTGAACATTGTGTGCAGAGTTTGGGGAAGTCACGGGTGCCCCTCTACTATGACTCACAAAGTAGAAGGGACCCGTCAGAGCCCCGCAGTCTGATCAACTTTGCAATAGTAGTATTTTGGGGCAGTGAGACTTTTTTTTTTCCAATCAGGGTCTCATGTAGCCCAGGCTGGTCTTGAACTAGCAAAATACAGCCAAGGATGACCTTGAACTTCTGATCCTCCTGCCTCTACTTCTTAGGTGCTAGGATTATAGATATGTGCCATGATGTCCTGTTATTATGTGACACTAGATGGAAGTCGGGATTTTATGCATGGTAGGTTTGTATGGTAAGCAAAGGCTCTATAAGTGAGCTGCATTTCCAGTCTGGGAATGACTCTTTTGACAACTAAACTCTCTTAACAGAGGCAAAGCTGCGGTTAGGCAAAGCCTCCTTTTCACATGCCTGGGAACAGATGCAGGGAGAAAGTTTGCCCAAGGTTATCAACTTAGTCCACAGTGGGTGAAATCACAGGTTTGTTGCTCTTACCAGCCTAGAACTTTCCCTGTACAGCGCCTGTGCCCCTTTTGCGGCCCTTCCCAAGTGGCACTGCTGGCCTGCCTAGGCACAAAGCCTAGGTAGTTTGTCTGAGACCTCTAGCCCCTGACCTCTGAATGGAAGTCTATATTAGGAGCATGAATGTTGCATGAATCCTCATAGGTACTAATAAAAACAACCCAGAGCCGAATATGGGGGCAAATGCTAAAAGATCAGAAAGACAGAGGAACAAGACACAGCCACTTCTCACCCAGCCAACTCCTCAGCTGAAAGGGGAAGATCCTGTCTCCTTCTGCCTTATATTCCTTTCTCTGCCTGGCCTTATCACTTCCTGTTTCAAACTTCCTAGTGTTGGGATTAAAGGCAAGTGTGCTTCCAAGTGCAGAGCAGAGACATGGGATCCCAAGTGCTAAGATTAAAGGTGTGTGTCACCACCACCTGGCTCTGTTACTCAGATTGGATCAATCTCATGTAGCCCAGTTTGGCCTTGAACTCACTGAGATCCAAATGGATCTCTGCCTTTGCCTCCCAAGTGCTAGAATAAAAGGCATGTGCCATCACTGCCTGACCTCTATGGCTAACTCTGTGACTGACTTCTTCCTCTGATCTTTAGACAAACTTTATTTCTTTAGAGCCTGCACACTGTATCACTCACTACATTTCCCCCTTTTTTTGTCACAAATTTAAAAAGGTTATAAGAAAAACTATATACAATAAGTACAATAACTATATATAATATATACAGGGAGGAATTACACCAATAATGTCTAGTCCATTAACAATTAACAAATTCAGAAAAAATACTCCATTATTTATCCTATTTTGGTGAGTCCAAAATATTGTACCTAATTCACTTTCTATCCTAACTTGTATTACCAACCAGAAACTATCTTTTGATGTCTCTCAAACTTATTTACTTTACACCTCTTTTTAGTGAGTTTTTTTTTTTCTGAATCTGTCACTAGGAAAACTATAACTATCTAATCTACAACTCCATCAGAGACTAGAGAAGGAAATATTGAGTAAGCAGGAAGTGCAAGGAAGTAACTTCCAAAAAATGTGAGAAATGACAGAAATAGCTGGCTGCCTGGACAGTCACCCAAGGGTCCTCTGCAGTGTTGGAGCATCCATCTTCAGCCTGCGGGTCTAGCATATCTGACAGACTTACCTGTGAAGCAGGATTTTTTGAAGGGCTGTTCTACCTTGTCCTGGCAGAGTTGGGTAGTTCTTTCTCTTGTGGCCTGCTTGTCACTCTTGAACAGCATGCTGTCAGCAGTCACAGCAAGAACACTTTCTTGCTCAGTGGTTAACTTTTGCCACAAAGTCAACTCCATATGGAGTTTTTTTCAAATGTCCATCATCTTTTCTGAAGTAGTTGGTGCTACCAGGAGCAGGCATGTCTGTCTCACTGTCATAGAAATAAAAAGAACCTATGCTATTAAAATATCTTAAATGCCATATTTTATAGATCTCTGAAGACAACCTGACTATCTAAACTATATCTCTGTTTGACTTTGAAAATATACCTAATATGACTACAAATTCAATTGTAATGACTAAGTACTAACTTGCATTTCTTTTTATTCTAATTAGTTGGCAATAATTTTCAAGGACTAGCAATTTGCATTCCATTGTTAAATGAGCTGTATAGGTACAATACCTTGAACAAGAGTAGACAATGTATGTACAGTAACAAAATAAATCTCAACTTTGTATCAATATACACAATTTTTATACAATATACAAAAATCTAATCCAATGTAAAATATTTAGAGGTTGTTCTTTAAAAGTACATTCAATAATATACTCTTTTATTCTATCATATTCACATTCCCTTTTTCTTTTCAGATTAGATTCAATAATCTATGCTTTTATCCTATCATTTCTATATCTGAGGCCTTTGAGTGTAAGGCAGATAGCCTGCTCTCCTCTCTGCAAATCTCCTCCCTGCACCCCTGCATGCTCCCCTCCCTGCACCCCTGCATGTTCCCCTTCCTGCTCCCCTGCATGTTCCCCTCCCTGCTCCCCTGCATGCTCCCCTCCCTGCACCCCTGCATGCTCCCCTCCCTGCACCCCTGCATGCTCCCCTCCCTGCACCCCTGCATGCTCCCCTCCCTGCACCCCTGCATGCTCCCCTCCCTGCACCCCTGCATGCTCCCCTCCCTGCACCCCTGCATGTTCCCCTTCCTGCTCCCCTGCATGTTCCCCTCCCTGCTCCCCTGCATGCTCCCCTCCTTGCACCCCTGCATGCACCCTTACTATGTTCTGTTTGGCCTGTCTAGGCCAGGCTTGTTTTCTAGAAATGGGCTCAGAAAGCAAGGTAACCTCAAAGCCCCTAATGAAATTCCCTCCTGTTTGAGAGGACTGACTGATAAAATGGCCAATCCAGCTCTTTGGTCAGCTTCATTTTATCTTGGTGACTTAGGCTAGCTCATGTTCCATCTGTCCCTCTCCATCACTGGGCATGCATTCTGCAAATCTTTGGAGACAGGTACAAAGTTCCATGAAAAGCCAGGGCTCTGCGAAATCAGTCAAGCTCCCTCTGAGACCCTTGGCTCCTCATGTCCTGTTTTCTCTTTCCAGAGAGAATTCTCCTGGCTTCTAAGAAACTAAACAACTCTGATGTCTTTCTTCGCCCTCCTCCTTGGTATAAGAATAGTGTAAACCCCTAATGCTAGTTCCTGATTTACACAGGGATAGCTCATTAAATGTCATTTCCTTTCTGAATTGGGCTGTAGAGGAACCAGCCACTTGACTGCCTCTCAGACTTCATATCAGCCTGTTATCTTACATCCCCGGATCATTGCTTCTGAATTCCTTGGTGCTTACTAAAGTCAGTGACCTCCTCGCAGTTGTGTGAAAAGGTCAAGAACATTCAAGGCAATATCAGGGCTTTCATCACTTGCAAGAGTCAGTGATGAGGAAGCTGGAAGCCTGGCACCTCCTCCCATCACCTGGGATGTGTGCTTTTGAGTGGTGCCAGTGTATGCCTAGAGCTTGCTTCTTGCACAGTAGGAGTCCCAGTAACTTTGCCCCAACCGCAGGAACAAACCAGATGTTCAGGGGTCCAAATACAAAGAAGACAAAAGTAGGTACCATAGCAGTGCTACATCAGATCACTAGGAGTTTCTAAGTAAGGGGTTTTGGTTCATTCTGTTGAGCATCAACAACTAACTTCATTCAACAGCTGCTAAGCTGGGGAAGGTGACACGGACCTGAAATTCTGCCACTTCAAAAGCTAGGCCTCCAAATCAGGTATAATCCAGGTATAAGCAGAAACAACGACCTTCCAAAGTATGCAAAAATTTGAAATTAATCATCATTAGGTTCACTCTACAAGAAATGGTTAAAGAAGTCCTTCCTCTGGAAGCTACTATTATAAAATAGGGCACAAAAGACAAAAACTGACCAGGCAAAGCACATACACAACTGATGGAGGAAGAGGTCAAACGCATCACTACAGACACAAAATACATAATATTTATAATATATAATATCCAAACCACAAAAATAACAGTGCAAAAAAATCTACAAAACAATCATCAGAAATCAAATTTGCAGACACAAATGCTTACACATTATAATAACCTTGGAGGTACAGACATCCTCATAGGCCAACCCATGTAGACAAATCCTCACCGAGACACTTTCTAGGTGATTCTAGGCTGTGTTAAGTTGACAAAACCAACCATCACATGGCACGATCTCCTTTATATGCTGTTGGGGAAGTATATTTTATAAAGTGTGACTTGTCTATTCTTTATTTTCTAATTTTATACATTAAGTCTATGTAATTTAAAAGTGGCATCTCATAGAACCTGTAAATAGAACACATTAAACAGCAAAAAAAAAAAATCAGTCTCCCATCCTCGGCCCAAATACTTTCAGTTTCTGTGTCTTCCAAGCTGTCTTTTTCATGTCTCCAGAGTTTCTAGGTGACCTTTAGAAAAGTAAAGGCAGGGCTGGAAAGGTGTCTAGGGAGGCACTGGAGCTTTTCCAAAGCCAGGTTCAGTTCTCAGCATCCACACAGCAGCTCACAACCGTCCAGGACTCTATGATCTGATACCTACTTCTGGCTTCCACACACACTGCACATGCATGGTGCACATGCCACACACAGGCAAAATGCCCTTATTCAAAAAACAAGCTTACTTTTAGAAGAAGAAGAAGAAGAGGAACAAGAAGAAGAAGAAAAAAAGAAGAAGAAGAAGAAGAAGAAGAAGAAGAAGAAGAAGAAGAAGACAGACAGACAGTGGTGGCCCATGACTTCAATCCCAGCACTTGGGAGGCAGAGGCAGGTGGATCTCTGAGTTCGAAAGTGAGTTCTAAGACAGCCAGGGCTACACAGAGAAAACTTGTTTTGAAAACACAAACACACACACACACAAATGATACAACCCGTAAAAACAAAAACAAAGCAAGCAAGAAAGGTATAGCCAATGTGAAGCAGCTGGGGGCATACTGTATCTGAACACTTGGGAGTAGAGGATCAGGTGTCCAAGGTCATTTGAAGTACGTGGTGAATTCCAGGCCAGTCTGAGCTACATGAGACTTTTGGGCATCACCAGCCACAGAAAGGATTTTCTCACGGTAAGGGGGAAAGTGTGGCTTCTGAGACTGGGAACCCTCTGGCTGATCCCTCCCCCAGGGTCTCTCAGGAAGCTTGCAGCTGTCCTACCAGCCGAGGGAACCCCACCCAAAGGACTGCAACTAGCCCTGGGACCCACCAGGGCACCAGGAGGCCCCAGAGAAGAAAGGCTGCTCACACGGGGTTTTCGTTTTTGTTTCCCAGGGGCTGCAGTATCAGCAACACAAAGGCGGCGTCTAAGAGGGGTGAGGTTCCTTAGCAGATTCCCAAATCCCCATATGTTACCCCAAGCCTCTGGGTGAACTGGCCTTGCCAAGCTTTTCAGAGCAATCTTTTCGGCTAGTCTCGGAGCTCCGGACCTCTTGCCCATCCTCTGCCTTCACCGTCTGTCTTAGGTTACCGGGACCAAAGCAACTCGGGGAGGACGGGAAGTCGGGGCAGGACCTCAAACAGAGCACGGCCTGGAGGCAGGAGAAGGAGCGCCAACTTCCCCTCGAGGTTTGCTTGTTTCCTTACAGAGCCCAGCACCAGCTGGGCCTCCCCACATTAATCACTAATTAAGAAAATACCCTCCAGGCTGGCCTCCAGCTCGATTTTTATGGAGACAATCAATAAGGTTTTTCCTCTCCGATGACTCTAGCTGGAGCTAACCTGAAACCCGACAGCACGTTGTTTCCAGTCCCTCTCTTGTCCCAACATCCACAACCGGCTGAGACTCCAGCCAGGAAACTCAAGGAGGGTGGAGACTAATGGGAAGTAACTCAGTAAATTACTGTACAGTGTTGGCCTCATCTTCCTCAAGTAACCGCAAGTTTGGGCCAAAGTCTTGTAGTCTGTGGGAGACAAAATTCATAACCATTAAGTATCGGTGGCTGCTATGGCACTCAGGTTTCCTGCAGGGTTCGCCATGGGCTCTTTACGGAGCGGATGGAGGTAGGTGGAAGGCTTTTCCGGGTCACCTGTAGAGCCCTGGTGTAAACGCGCAGTAGCCAGCAGAGGGAGCCAATGGCTTCTGGTAGAGCCAGAACAGTTTCTGAGTGTTGTGAAAGCGCCACACCCATGAGAGGCAGAGTCCCAAGGAGGGCTGTAGACGACGTCAAGGTTTCTTTTGCCGGGCTCGCTTCATGGTCTTTTGTTTCTGGTCTAATGATTCGGATCCCAGCGTTTGCCACGAGCCCCTGCTTGACAAAGTTTCTTTAAAGGAAACTGGTGGTATAATCACTCGCTTTGCACCAGCCAGTGCCGAAATGAGGACTCAGACCTTCGGCTCTGACGGATCAGAAATGTCCACTAAGAACTCACGGAGTAAAAATTAAAATTTGAAGCATGGAAAAATGAAGCATGAGGTTCAAAACAGGAATGACTATTGTCTTTTAGGGCAACCGGAGAAGGCTGCCCGGGGGACACCGTGTTTGAGAGGGCCTGAAAATAGGTGAGAGCTTGGAGCCTTTTATTTTCAAATAATCATCTTCCTAATGCGTGCATCTTTAGAAAAAGTGAACACAGGAATGAAGATCGGACCCCAAGCGTTTTGAGTTGCATTGGAGTCCAGGGTAGATGAAGAATAAAAGTAGATTTGAAGCCATGCCCTGGGTGTATACTTGATGGGTATATGTGTGTGTGTAGGGGGTGGGTATGCATGCCTGTGGAGGCCATCGGTACACCTATGCGCTGCAGTAACTAGCTTTTTAAGTGGGCTCTGGGGTCAGAACTCATCTGTCTGCTTCTCCTCCCAAGGACTCACAGTCAGAGCCATGTCCCCAGCTCCTGATGCCAAAATGTTTTAGGAATTTAAATACCATTCCCAAGTTTTGTCTTCCCTGAAAGGGAGATGAATACTTTTACACAACTGCAGAGTTTTAGTTCTTTTTATATTCTTAATTTTTTTAAATTACATTTATTTCATATGTGAGATGCATGTGCTTGAGTTCTTAGGAGGAGCTGAGAACTTGTGGGAATGAGTTTCCTGCTCCCACTCTGTGGGTCCCGGGGATTAGACTCAGGTCATGAGGCTTGTCAGCAAGCCCCTTTGCTTGCTCCTAAAACCTGAATATGCATCAGAATCCCCTTGAGGACTGAAGACAGTCTGCTGGTCCTGTGGCTGACTATGGAGTCCCTGGATTAAATTTTCCATCTGGCTTTTGTCAATACAGCCACTGGGTGGCAGCAAAGAGCACAGCACGTATCACGGGGTGGACAACCCAGAGATAGGCAGAGAATTGGCTGTTTTCTGCTTTAGCTCTTTAATCCCACTCAAGGCCAATCAACCTCAACACCAGGTTCCCAGAATCCAAAGGGCACTGTGGGCGTTCACTATTGGTGTTTTTCTCTAGTGCCTTCTTTAGGTATCCTCACTCGTCCTAATCTAAACACCCTCTACCAGGCCCCCGAACTTTCTACAAGCCCCTCCTTTATGAAGAGGGCAGATCTTACAACTTTCAAGGCCACATAGATTAAGGCTTCTGCCTGAGAAACATCGGGACTGTAAACTTGGCAGGAGACTATACAATCGACAGATTAATTAGGACAAATTTGGAAGTGACAGGCAAGTTTCTCAAGCAATAAACAGGAAGCTGAATCTGGGTGAGAGTAGACTGTTCATCCATTTAGGAATCACTTGGGACAGGTAGGAACAGCCCAGACCTACTTCCTTAAGGAAACGGAAATGACACACACTTGGGGGCTGGGCTTTAGCTGCTTGGGAAGGCTGTGGCAGCCTTGGATTGGGAGAAGGATTGGTTAATTATTTTATACTAACATTATTTGCTACTAGATATTTTGGGCAATGGGATGGTACTGATGCAGTGAGGGGTGTGTGAGTTTGGAAAGGGTCCAAAAGAGATGGCTAGTCTGGGGTCATGGGAATTTGGGGGGCAGGGAGATGAACAATATGTCTCAGCAGAGACCAGCTCTCACAAGGTGACAGTCCTACAGTTATCCAGGTGTCGTCCTGTGTAAGGTAATATCCTGCCATGTGTATCAGGCATATGCAATGCCTTTTCTATCACCCAGGACTCATCCCTGCCCACTGCACCAGCACCATCAGGGTGAGGCGTGAAAGGCTTCTCTCCATCCATGTTTGTTAATTAGTCTGTGGTGAGCAGTCACAGTTCATGTTTCTCTGGGTGGCCTCTCCCTCTAGGTCCCCAGGTTAATTTGCTTCCTCAGCCAGGATGACTTGTAGTTTCACTCTGAGCTCCTGTTGTAGGAGATTTCCCAGACCCATTTGGGCCAGAGGTTCAGACCTTGCCTGTGGCAGCTTTTTCCCCCCAAAGAAATGAATCAGATGCTTATATTAATTTCATACTGTTTGACCTAGGTCTCAAGCACATTACTAGCTAGCTCTTTCATCTTAATTCAACCCATTTCTAGTATTCTATCTGCCATGTGGCCTGGCCCGTGGCTCATCTGAATTCCTTACATGTTTCTTCCTCGGGGGTCAGATGGAGACTGGCTAACTCCACCCTTCTTCTACCTGCCTGTCCTCTGATCCTCCACCCACTTCTACGGTGCTCCACATAGGCCAAAACAGCTCCTTTATTTTCAGCATACAGAGAACATTTCCACCACAAGCTCCCTTTGAGTGAAGTGGCACAGGCCTATAACCTCAATACTTAGGAGTCTGAGGCAGATGCTTATGAGTTCAGGGCCAGCCTGGGCTATGTAATGAGAACTTATCTCAAAGGGCTAAGTTCAAAAGGAAGGAGATAGGAGGAAGAAAGAAGGGGAGAAGCCAGGGAGGGGGGAGCATGAGAGGAGGGGGGAAGAAAAGAGGGAAGAAGGGAGAACCCTTAAAAACATCTTTTAGATTTATTTTGTTAGTGTTTTACTTGCATGTATTTATGTGCACCATGTGTGTGCAATACCGGCAAAGGCCAGAAGAGGGCGTAAATCCCTGGACAAAAGATTGTGGGCTGTGATTATGCTAGGGACCAAATCCCAGATTCTCTGCAAGAGCAACAAGTGCTCTTAACCACGGAGCCAACTTTGATTCCTTAACTAGTTCATGAGATGATTATTTGTGGAGCTAGAGGGTAGAGGTGGGTCTGGTGCTAATCCTGTGCTCTACTACTGAGGTGCATCCTCATCTTTTTATAATTTAAAATTTTAAGACAGGTGTTGGTAACTTGCCAAACAGTCCTCAATCTAGTGATCCTCCTGTCTTAGGCTTTTAACTAGCTAGAATTATAGGCATATGCTACTATACTGGCTCACTCAACATAAATTTAACACCTAGAATTGCATAATTGGTATTTGAACTTAGTTCTGTTCTGAAGTCAAACATTCCTTTTATCTAAATTTTGCCTTTTAAATAAATATCCAATATCTGTTTATTTAGTTTTAGGAAGAATAGTTGATTAGTGCTATAAGGATACAGTGGGCTGGGGAGTAATTGGAACACAGTGTACCTCAATGTTTATTTCCTTGAGACTTGGATTAACTAACAGTCTACAAACACCAGGAGTGTCTGTCTGACTCTAGACATGATTTCTTAAAGTCCAGAGGAGTTCCTGAAACATGTAGGACCACATGAAACATTTGTTTAGCCTTAGATCCATTTTTTTTTTTTTTGTCTCCACGTGAGTTGGTTTTAATTCCTGAACACCCTGGTCCCTCTTAAGAATGCTCTGTGCACAGATGTGGGAGCAAGAGCTTGGGCAGAGAGACTTGAATCTGGCTCCTCTTAGCAGTTTGGGGGCAGGATGTTCAGCTATTTTGTAATGATTCATCCACATTGTCCACCATGTTTTCTGCTCACCCTGGAAGCATGCTTCTGTATGTGTCTCTGACAATGCTTCCAGGTGAGATTGGCTGAGTTGAAGGATACATGTTGAAGGTAGGAGGCACCATTCTATGGGCCAGAACCAGACTGAGCAAAGAGGACTAAACACCAGCATGACCTCTCTACTTCATGACACTGGACACATGTGACTTGTCACCTCAGACACCTGCCATCACAAACAGCTGTATCCCTTCAAGCTGTGGGCCAAAATGAATTCCACCTTTCTTAAGTAGCCATTGTAAGGCATTTTTCAACATCAGTAAAGAAGCAACTAACAAAAGGCCTCTTGACTTTCTCCCTAAAAGATACCATGCCTACCCTGCTCTGCCCTGCCCTGCCCTGCCCTGCCCTGCCCTGCCCTGCCCTGCAGCACCACGCTAAGGCTCATTTGCTGGTGGGCTGCTCTTGGGGAGGTTATATTTGCCCTAGAGTTTGACTGAATATTGCCTTTCTTTTAGTTTTTAATGGGGTGTGTGTGTGTGTGTGTGTGTGTGTGTATGTGTGTGTGTGTGTACACTCACCTGGAGTGCAGTTCCCTAGAGAGGCCAGAAGATGGTGTTGGATCCCTTGGAGCTGCTATGTATGTGCTGGAAATGGAACTCAAGCAGTTAGTGATCTTAAGTGATGAGCCGTCTCTTAGCAGAAACACATGCTATCCTTTGCTCTCAGTATCTGGCACAAGGATCCTTCCCTCCTTCCTTCTTTCTTTCTCTCTTTCTTCTTCCCCCATGCCCCGACATATAGGTGTAGGTTGGAGTCTGGAAGGCACCTACTGAGGCTCCCAGGTTCTTGTGTCTTGGGAATGAAGGGTTGGATAGGGACACATAGAGTTAGAGACAGCTTATTCAAAAAGAGAACATTCCAGAGCACGGGGATGGGCTGGAGATCTGGTGGATTCTGCAGTGGCAGCTGGCTAGGCAAGAAGAGACTGCTATGGGGCATTAACATAGCACCTGCCTTCTCTGCATTTGGAGATCCTGTACTCTCTGTCCCTTACATGGTACCCTGATGGGAAGAGGTCTCCAGTCTTTCCACCCATGTGTCTGCTATTGTAGGATGCTCTCTTCCTATGCTCCATTCTCCTGACACACCTCCTCCCTTTAGGGACCAAGGTTCAGCATTTACTTTCTAAGCACAGGAAGAAAAGTAGATGAAAAGAAACCAGAGAGGAGAAATGACAGCGAACACTGTCTCTGCTGCCAAGAGGCTATCAAGCAAGGAGGTTCCTGTCAAATTCCCCATGAGAACCAACAGAGAGAAGCAAAACTGGACAGCTACAAATAGCCCTGTGAGATGGACAGGAAGAAACCATATAATATCACCTGAGCACTAGGAAATTTGATAGACATCTTGGAACTTCCAGCAAGAAAAACAGGCCTCTGGATATGAGATGGACAGGACATAGGATAACAGAGGCCACCAATCCTCTCTGTCAGTACAGAGGGCACAGGAGGACCCCCAAAGCTCAGCACTGTCCATAGACTGCCCAGAGCATGTGACTGGATCTATCTTTGGTCCTTGTCTCTAGACCATTTGTCTGAAAATATTGATGGACCACTGGGACAAGTTGGTGGCATTGCCATCTAGAAGCGGCCATGGGCACAGATAAGACACAGACTCCGGCCCAATCTAAGCCCAGGAAGATGGCCTGGGCCTCAAGGTGAGGTGGGGATGTCAGGCTCAGTCGGCTACAAACAGCTGGACAACAGAGGTTGCAGTGAGTGACGAGAGAAGCTTGCTCTGCAGTTTGAGGAGTCTTAGAGGCCCAAGGGCAGAGGACTTGAGCCAGCCACCGGGACACTCTAGGGAACTTGCTCTGAGAGGTCTTTCTCTCATGGTTTCTGTTTCTCTTGCTGTTAGCCTTGGTCTAAATCCCAGTCAGCATGTTACAGAAAATAGCCACTGAGCTGGCACTGAATAGACCACTTGGTAAAGACTAGGAAGGGGATGAGATAAAAGAAAGGTCAAGAGGTCAAGGGAAAGTCCCCACAGTCAGGAACCCATCTAATCGAATGGAGTTCAGGTTCCTGAAGCCCTGTAGACTCTGTAGGGTCCAGTCCCAGACAGCTGTGCCCTAGATAAACTGCTGGCTGGGAGACCTTTTAAGGGAATCTTCAAAAAAAAAAAAAAAAAAAAAAACACCATTTATGTGAGTTGAAACAAAACACAGTTTGTACTACAGCAGGGCCAGCATTGACCTGGAGTCTGGAGAAAGTCCCAAGCTCCCCGCAAATGAAGACCCTCCTTTGCCTAGCTGTGTAGCCACTGGTCAACATGTCAACATGGCTCCTGAGTACTTTGGGAAGAACTTGTCAAAACAGACAGTGAGCACTTACCTCCAAATACTTAATCTCATTACTATTGCAACTTTAACTATGACATAAATATTAATGGAGAAATTATACTGTTTGGATGCATGGATTAAATAAAATATACCAGTACAATTAATTTTGCTTCCTTTTTTTTCCCTCCAAAATGGCTAAAGGGCTTGTTAGGGAAATAGCTCAGAGGTAGAGGTCACACTTAGCATCTATAAGGTCTTAGGTCTAATCCCTAGCGCCTGACTGGAGAGATGGCTCAGTGGTTAGGAAAGCATATTGCTCTAATAGAGTTGAGTTTTGTTCCCAGCACTCATGCTGAGCAGCTCAGAATTCCAGCTTCAGGGGTCACCTGCACTTACATGTACACATCCCTCTACATATACAAATAATTAAAAATAAAAATTTTATTAAATATCTAATTATGTATATGTGTCTTTGAGTATAGTATACTCTGAGTATAGTATAGGCATGTGCTGTGTGTGTGTGTATGTGTAGAAGGCATGGAAGTGAGAACGGGTATTGGATTTCCTGGATTTATAGATTCCTGGGAGTTATAGATTGTTGTCTACATGTAGCCTCCATATAGTTGCTAATATCTGAATCCAGGTCCTCTGCCAGAATAATAAGTACTCTTAACCACTGAACCATCTCTCCAGCCTCCCAAATAATATATATATATATATATATATACATATATATATTTAAAATTAAATTAAACTTGTTATTGTTTAAGACAGGATCTCTCTATGCAGTCCTGGAATTTACTTTGTAGACCAGGCTGGCCTTGAACTCACAAAGATCTGCCTGCTTCTGCCTCCCAAGTGCAGAGGCTAAAGACAGTGTACCACTACACCTGGTTCAATATCTCTCCCTCTATTTCTCTCTTTCAAATGTGGCTAATGGAGGAATGGACGCACCTCAGAGGTAGAGCACTTGCCTAGCACAAATGAGGTCCTAGCTTCAATGGAATAAAAGAAAAGAAAAAAAAGTGGCTATTGAAAAATTAAAATGGGGCTGGAGAGATGGCTCAGAGGTTAGGAGCAATGGCTGCTCTTCCAGAGGTCCTGGGTTCAATTCCCAGCAACCACATGGTAGCTCACAACCATCTGTAATGAGATAGGGTGCCCTCTTCTGGTATACATATATAAACATAATAAATAAATAAATCTTTAAAAAAAAGAAAATTTAAAAACATGAAACTGGTTCATATATACTTTTATTTTGTGGACCAACAGCATAGGCTGTCTACCTGATGGATTGTCTTTATCGAAAAGAACAAGACCCCACAGGCTTCACGACTCTTGAGAAAGCTGAGGAGGGAAGTGTGTAAAATCTCAGTACTGACTTCTCCTCCATTATCACAGTCTGGTCCTCCAAGTGCTGGCCTCCAGCCACAGTAGCTTGTATCCCACGCTGCTTTCTATCACACTACTCCTTATCACAAACAACAGAATGAGGATGGTGACTCCTTGGCATAGGACCCAAGCACTCCTCAGGGCCTGGAGACGTGTTCACAGGGATCTGCAGACTCTGAAAAACTCAACAGGAAGAGACCACACAGCCCCCACAGGGAGCTGCCTTGGCTGTGTGGTCACAGCTTTGGCTCCCAGAACTCAGGGAGGCTGGTATTCCACTCCTCAGAGGCTCTGAATGCTGACTGTAAATCTCCTTGATTAATGAGAATGCTGAAAATAGGTTAATTACTCTTTCATATGAAATTGTATATTAAACACTATTCTTAGTGTTGCTGAGAGGCACGATCCATAATAGAAAGTTTGGAAACCACTGACAGAAACTATTTTGTTCCTCTGGCATCTGCTTCTTGCCACGTCTGGCTGGTAGGTGGCAGGAGCCCCCTAGAGACATGTGTTTGGCGTGTTCGTCTGAAATTCATAGGACTTCAAGATATGGAATATGTCTACATTCCACTATGCAGGATTATCCACTACCCTGGCTTTCAAAGCCCCATAGGCAACAGCCATACTCATTGTCCAGCCTCATTTCCTCCACACCTTGGAATGCACCAAGCTGTAAATGAGTCAAGCTGTACATAAACCTATTTCTGAAGTCCCTGAGTCATAACCACAGACTCCTCCATCCATGTGTGTTCTGTGTGCTATTGCCACACTCACAGAACCAGTTTACCCTCACCAAGACCGGCAGTGGCTAGGGCTCCTCCCAAGGCAGGAGCAACTCATGACCTCTACCTGCATCTGTCTCCAGGCCTGACCCTCCCTCAGGGGAGGCAGCATCACCTCAGCGGGGTGAATTGACTGTGTGCTCAGCAGCCTGGCTTCTGTCCCTACTCTGTCCTTAATGGCCATCAGACCACAGGTTAATTATGCGATCTTTCTAGAACTCGATTTTCCTACCTGTAAACTGAAGTTTATGGGTGCACTGCCTTTACTGGGAGGATGTGATACAATGTATGTATTGTATGTTAATATGCACATAAACATATATAGCACATAATGAGATAATATGAGAAACTTTCTATAGGGGACCCACAGTGCCCTGAGCAACTTAGCTATTGCTACTCCTGGGCTCTTCCCTTTCTTCCGCCTTCTTGCCTTTGCTATTGGGGTGCTCAGAAGACATGAGTCGGTTGTTGCCTGAATTGTAGGCCACATTTCATTTATTTATTAGCTGATGGACATCTGAGTTGTTTTTACTTGGGGGAATGAGGAAGTGCATGTTTGTGGAGGCCAGAGGACAACCTTGGCTGTCATTTCTCAGGAGAGTTGGAGGTGATGGCATATGGGACAAGGTCTCTAGTCTGAGCCTCACCAAGCAGGGCAGGCTGAGGGGCCATGGAACCCTGGAGACTTGCTTGTCTTTTATTATAAGCACACATCATGATGCCTGGTCTTTGCACTTGGGCTCTGGGGTTTAAACTCAGGTTTTCAGGCTTGTAAAGCCAGCCTATTTAAGAGCTGAGATGATACCATAAGCTCAGCCATAGCTTTAATTTTTTAACTACTGTGAATAATGTTGTGGGCATTGGTGGGTGGATTTTTGAGTGAACCTATGCTTTTATATCTCTTGGATGTATATTTACTTGGGGGGCCAGTGCTCTGTCTATATTTAACCATGGAGGATCTAATATTCCCCGAAGCGGCTGCATTACTTTATATTCCACTCCCTGCTGGCAGAAGAGGAAAGTGCAGATTTTTCCTTTTCCTGTCATATGTATGAATCTATAGCTTACTGTGGTTTGAATTCCCATTCTCGATGGCTAAGGATGTTGTCAATCATTTCTCCATCATTTGCTTATTTTTTGCTTGGATTCCCATTGTGGGTTTCCAAACTTTTTCTAGACTTCAGAAGGTCCCAATTCTTTCCACCCTCTTATCTCCACTGTTCTGAAACATCATCATGCATTTGGTCATGAAGAATGACTTGTTAAACTTCTTCCTGGTAGTCAGTGCATTCATCCGAAGTACATAACTGAGTAAGAAAAGCCATAGTCTTTGCCCCCACCCCTTATCTGTGTAACAGTCTAGAAAAGCTATTCATTGTCTGGTCTTGTAGGATTTACTCTTTTGGAGGGCCCACCACCCAGCTCCCAAATAAATTACACCGAGGCTTATTCTTATTTATAAATGCCTGGCCTTCACTTGGCTTGTTTCTTGCCAGCTTTTCTTGAATTATCCCATCTACCTTTTGCCTCTGAGCTTTTTCCTTTTCTTCTGTGTATACTTTCACTATTACTCCATGGATGGCTGGATGGCTGGTCCCTTCTTCTCTCACTTCTTGATCTTTTTTGCTTCCCTCCATTTTCCTAGATTTCTCCTCCTACTTATTCTTTCTGCCTGGAAGCCCCGCCTATCCTTTCTCTTGCCTTGCTATTGGCCATTCAGTTCTTTATTAGACTAATCAGGTGTTTTAGACAGGCAAAGTAACACAGCTTCCCAGAGTTAAACAAATGCAACATAAAAGAATGCGACACATCTTTGCATCATTAAAGCAAATGTTCCTCAGCATAAACAAATGACACATCTTAAAGTAATATTCCATAACAGACTACTTTTCTTGAAAGGCATTAGAAACTCCCCAAGGCCTTCAGGATAAAATGTAATGGTAAAATTCAGGACAGCTGTGAACATCGTGTATCTATGGGTGTTAGGGTAGCTTTAGCCCTGCCTCTACTACAGCATGAAGTCTCCAAGTTAACCCTTTGAGGCAGCCCCACCTCTTTTCCCTACTACCCTCCAAGGCAAAGGATGAGGTTTTTTAAATATTTATTTATTTATTTATTTATTATTTATTTTATGTGAATTGGTGTTTTGCCTGCATGTATAACTGTGTAAGGGTGTCAGATCTTGGAATTACAGACAGCTGTTAGCTGCCATGAGGATGCTGGGAATTGAACTCAGGTCCTCTGGAAGAACAGTCAGTGCTCCCAACCTCTGAGCTATCTCTCCAGAAGGGATGAGTTTTGTACTCTTGCATTTCTTACAGCCCTGGGACAACACTTGGCCTGTTAAAAGTCCCAATAAAAGATGTATGTGGAGTTAGTAGGTGAGAAGGTGACTAGGAAAATGAACGTAAGGCTCCCTAGCTCTACGGAGTCATGTAACTTAGGAAGGTTGGTCAAAGTCAGGCTCTCTTCTGATACCCATTTCAAACTGTCCAATCAACACAGTATTCCAAGCCAGCTGAGATGAACTTTGACTATAGTCAAGTACTCAAAAATGCTACCAGCCTTTTAACTTTTAATTCATGGTGCATTTGCATCCTTTAGATTTTACGCAAAAGAACCTAACATAAAATCCACTGTCTGAATATGGACTCTGTGACTCAGTGTCCTTTCAGGGAGGCGGTACTGAAATGGCAAGAACAGCAGGAGTGGAAGAACCCTCCAGTCTGACACGCCCTCCCCTTTCACCCGTGCAGATGCAGACAGGACAAAGGTCCCTCTCTAGCCAGGACAGGAAAACAATGAACAATTTTGCTGAGGGAGGAGATAGAGGCAACCGGAAGGGGGTTTACAGTGGGGGTATCCGGCCTGGCCCAGCCTGTGGGAGACAGGATGCATGAGAGCCGGGACTCCACAGTTCCCTGTTAATACAGACTGTTTCCTATTTTCTGTAGCATGTCTGGTGGCCCATATGATGAGTCAGCGATCAATACATTGTCCTGAAATCTAACCGAGAGGGAGGAAACGCCTGGGATTTATGATATGTCCTTCTGCTTATCCATGGAGAATGTTGTTGGAAGAGATAAACACAGCAAAGACACTGTGTGCAGAGATATCTGTAACAAGATACCATATACAGAGGACAGACTGAAGTACCAAGCCGCTCTGAAATAGGATGCAGGCTCTGAGCCAGGGCTTAAGCTCCGATCCTGGATCTCCACTCCACTTTCCTCCCTCCCATTTCAGATCCCTCTTAGTTGTGCAGGTCTGAGGACCACGGCCACAGCCTCTGGCCTCATTTCTCTCCAATGCCCCTTTCACTACTAAGGAACAGGTTTGCTCAACGACCCATTGCTTCTTCCTCCCCTACTCTTTCTCTCTGGTTACTGAATAATCAGATCTTTGTCTATTGTGGTTGAGTAAAGGGCACAGGAAACAGCCTTTCACCTTACCCAGTACCGACTGGGTATCTCTTGGACATTTCCTATTCTCCCTTAATAACCCTAAAAGGCAATATGACCATCTCCCATCTTACAGATTGAGAAACTGAGGCTCAAGGAAGAAAAGCAATTGATTACTCTTATGATGAGTAGTCACAGTATTTGAACTCATAGTCTGATGCAGGGACCTCTTATTTAGCACATTGTGTTTATTTCTTGCTGCTTATTTGGTGTAACAGAAGCATAAAGTATTCCTGTCCTAAAGGAGATATACAAACGAACAAAGAAAAACAATGGCATGCTGGGAGATGCACTTTGGTAGCAGTGATTGGAGGGGAGGAAGCTCCTCAACCAAGACCAATATAGTCACAGATGGAGGAACAGTTGCAGATGCCACAGAGCACTTCCTATATCCCCTTCACCCTTAGCTACAAGGAGTGGTGGATGTCAGTGGCTCATACAAATTGCCCTGAATTGGAGGGAGCTGCCTCACCCAATATAAGGTCCTTTCCTCAGGGCAATCTTGAATTCAGGGACTTCTCTCCAAGGAGTCTCAGAAGCTCAGCTCTTTGCAAGGGTCCCCTGGGTGGAGCTCCTTATCAGGATGGCCAAGGCACTCTGGCCACTCACCCTGTGCAACTGGGCGACCTCTCTTCAGGACGCCCCGTGTCTGGACTCAGCCACCTGTCAGCTTGCAGCTGGTTAGTTTCAGACTCCCCATTTCAGCTTGATAGACTAAGCTGTCATGAGAAGTTGCTTGCATGCGGGCTCCCTCCCATTTTCAGCTGAACCCCATCTTCTCTAAACCCACGCAGCTGAGGCATATTGTCATGGTTCTTTCCCACTGAGAGGCACAGCTCCATTCCAAATCTACCGGCAGTGGATCTCAGTACTCGCTACACAGGGTGTCTTCCTGCTCTCTCAGGAAGGGATGCATGGGGGAGCTGAGCAGCCACTGAGAGAGATCCTGGTGACGTGACCCCAAATGAATGGGTGCTGCTAGGCCAGGCACCTGTGTTTGTTGATTTAGCAACAGCACACAGCCTTCCCCCATTTCCCTCCCATCCCTGCCTCAAGATTGCAGATAAGCAGGGATTGACACCTGTGACTGATGACTGAGTCTCAGGACCACACAGATGTCTGCACTGATGCGGGATTAGTCCCCAACATCAAAGGAATATACTCACAGTGAAGAGAGTGGTGGAGATATGGGGGAAAAAATAGGTGTGCGAGAATGCCAGGACAGTGCCAACAAGATTGGTGGGGTGGCCTTTTCTGGTTTTCTCTATCCCTTCTTTTTCCAGCCCTTCCTGTTCCTGTACTTTAGGGCCTTTCATGGAGTTATAATTCAACTGTTCTTTTTCTAGACAAGGTCTCACTCGGTGGCCCTACTGGCCTGGAACTCACTATGAAGACTAGGCTGGCCTTGACCTCTTTTGACTTCTGCCTCAGCCTGTGGGATTATTACCGGATCTAGCTTTCCTTTTGTTTTAAAAAGCCCTACGCAGGCACCATTTTTCTGTGAAGAGGAGGTGATGAGGAGGTCTGCTGCAGAATGTGGGAGGCTGAATGGCCAGGTCGGAGAGAGAAAAGGAGCAGAGGTGAACTCCTTCCAAGTCGGTAGAGTAACAAGGGCTAACCCAGTGCTGCCTGGAGCTGTCAGCATCTTGAAGGACTGATTTGGACAAATGCTTGTAGCCCCAGGAGTATGACAAGAGACCACTCACTTATTCAAAATGACTTCTGGGTATGATTCTGTATCAATACTATTGTGGGCCTCCACCACTTCCTCTGATAGAGTCTTCCTAAACTGTTGGCCAAATGTACAAGACATTTGGGCCTCCATCAGAAGACCTGGGAAGCCATTGCAAAGTTAAGCAGAACAGTGTGGATAAAAAGGGTAGCCGAGACCCGTGCTGTGAGCACACCATTGCTAGTCAAGGGCAGAGATGATCTTTCAAGGGGCTGCTTGGAGGATGGAGAAGTGATGATGGTGGGTAAGACCCAGTGATGAAAAGTGCTTAGATTCTAGGCACATACTGAAGCCAGAGGCAGACACCAAATGTTGGGTAAGAGAGATTGAGAATGTAGAGGAAGCAAGAATGATCGACCCCTGGGATCATGGGTGGTGCTACCAGAGAACGGGAGTCCTTGTCAATCAAGCCAAGAAAGCTTTGTCGACAACAGTATTTTTGAGAGGAAGATTATGCTAAAAAACAAAACAAACAAAAACAGAGCCCCCCAACATTCTGGTTAGAACACCTGCCAGCCCGTGTGGCTTTGTGTAGGTAGAAATGGCATCCCTTCCTCTGGTGGGCACAGCCTCGTGTTTAAGGTACAGCATGTCAGTGTGTATTGCCTTGCCAGCGTATAGCTCCTATGCTGTGGACAACAATCAGGACACACACACAAAAGCCATACCAGAAGTGACAACTGGCACCCCAGAAAGCCCTGCAGATAGAGGGACCTGCCTGGTGGCTATCCAAGGCAGAGAAAATCAAGCTGAGAGGAATGTCTGTACATATGCCATGCTCTATAGTGAATTTGGTACCTACATCATGGCTTTCATACAAGCCTGCCTTAAGTTCATAAAGCATTAAAAAGTAGAAAAGCACCACTAAGAAATATTGGTGGTCTTCTTAGGCTAGAACAATGAATACCTCTTCGTTTTGAGGTTATTTGGTCCTTTTCTCACAGACTGAGAGCAGATAAATTCTGCATAGAGAGCTCTTCACTACAGCAATCCAGACAGAAAAGTGTCTATATTCTTTCCCAAGTGCCATCCATTGACGTTGGCATGAAACACTCAATATTTTTGCTCCCAAAAAGGAACTCCAAATCTAAAAAGGCACTCTGTTCTCCTTCACGTTGTTATCCATGAAATGAGCTGACTGTCACAGTTTCCTCAAAAGGGCTTCTCAGTGGCTGAGGGCTGTGGCACAGTCTATTCACCTAGCTTATATATGATGGTACCATTCCAGCTGCACATCAGCCCCAGGAGGAACGGCTGTCGTTTTACAGAGAGAAGATTAAGACCTGGAGGGTGATGGTGACTTGATCCAGACTCCAGCTAATGAGCTGTGGGGCTGGAGAGAAGCCGGCATCAGCCAAACATGGTGATACACACCTGTAATCCCAACACTCAAGGCAGATGGAGGTAGGAAAACCAGGAATGCAAAGCCAGCCTTGGCTGCATAAGATCCTATCCCCTGAACAAAGTAAACAAAGCCAAGCCAGGCATGAGTTTGGCTCTGGAGAGTAAGCTTCCTCTTTGGTGGTGCTCTGAGGCTAGGGAGACAGTCAAGTGCCTTTTTGCACAAACAGATCAGCCAGAACCCCTGTGAAAAATAAACAACAAACAGGTGTGGTACCATGCACATGTAGTCCCAGGGCTGGAAAAGCCTCTGAGGTAGGAACCCTGGCCAGCCAGTCCAGCTAAGTGAATTCCAGGTTTAGTGAGAGAGACCTTGTCTCAAACAAGAAGGTAGAAAATGCCTAGGGCTGACCGCTGACCTCAACATGTGTTCACAATTCCCTCCCTTCCCAGGGACCAACGAGGGCCGGGGACATGGCTCAGCTGCTACCGGCCATCACGACTGATTGACTGAGTTTATCATTGGGACCCACATGGTGGGAGGAGAAAACTGAGTCCTTTGGGGTCCTCCAGTCTGCACACTAAATAAACAAAGGTTAAAAAATGTGAATGAATAAGTAGATGAATAAGCTATGCTGCTCTGCCCTGAGACCTGGAGTCCCACAGCTTTGGCTGTCTAGGATTTGAAAGGCATGGCTGACTGGATCTGCTCTGTCTCGTCTCATTGTCCCCTGAGGCTGAGCCCTCTCTAGTCCTTGATGCAATGTCTTCAGCAGTCTAGACCTTGGCCACTCTACATATGATGGGGAATGCCTAAGAAAAAACTCAGGGAGCTGTCTGGGCATGGATTTCTGTATGCTGACACTGAGTCAGGATGTCTGTAGGTCAAGGTGCAGCTGGCTTGGCTGTGCAGTAGGCCTGGGGACCAGTGGTAAAGCTCCAGTCCTATCCTGAACCTACACCCACACTAACCACGCCTCCCACCACACTAACCACACCTCCCACCCCCTCTTTTCTCTTCTCTGTTTGACTGCTGACCAACAGTGTTTAAGTTTTTCTTTTTCCAGACAAAATCAGCAATTCCTTCACCCACAGGTCTCCTTAGGCCCATGTTCTTCTGGAAGCACTCTGGAGTTCCATTTGCCTTTGAACCACAGTATCCCACCTGAAGGATATGTGTAGTTCAGGTCAGCACTACACACAGGGAACTCTTGTTTTTCTAGCTTATCAGGTTTTCTGAGCCACAGAGGGATGGGCTTCTCTGAAACTGGGACAAACTGAGCTTCAGGGGTACCTTTGTTTGGCTTTGTTTGAGATAGACTAACTTGCTGTACAGCGGAGGATAACCTTAGATCCCTGATCCACCTGCCTCTACCTCCCGAGTGCTGAGCTTAGAGGTGTGTGCCATCATGCCGGCCACACACACAGGTGTCTTTAGCCCACAGTGCAGTGCGGTGCGGCTGGCTCTCTTACACCCCACCCCTACACCAGTGTGGCCATTGACTGTGGACTCAAGCTTCGGGCCACAGATTTCACTTTATCAGATACAGTTTATCAGGATACCTTGCTGTATCCTCCTAACTTTTCAGTCTTGCTTCTTCTGGATTAAATGTTCTCTCCCCCAGTCTTTCAGACTATCCACTATGTTTATAGATAGAGCTAATATAGATAAAATGACATGATCCCACTCAAATCTCATCATTTCTTTTTAACTGGACTTTTTGTTTCCTAGCTCTTGTGTTCTTTGATGGTAACTCTCTACACATGTGACCCTCAGAGGATTTTTCAGTGTATTCATGGATCTTCCCCATACTCATCCAGTCTCTAGGAGTCCAAGTCAATGGTGGACTAGTGTGGGAAGACCCAGTATCCCCAGGTGTAGCTCTGAGATGCCATTTATTCCAGAGCTAGCTATGAGGTTCAGCTAGATCTAGACTATCACCCAAAACTACACCTTCACTTGCATCCCCCTCCAGCCCCCATCCTCCATCCTATCCTCTACTTCTCCATCCTCCCCTCCCCTCC
>PVIH01002146.1:0-11353 GCA_004025045.1 Sigmodon hispidus
AAAAAAAAAATTCAGAGGGAAAGATGAACACAAAGAAAATATAGGTGTAGCAATCTTATTTGTATTTCTTCCCTTGATAAGCCATGCTTATCATTCTTATCCTCTGTATAGTTATTGTTAACTCTTCCACATTTTAAATTCTTTTTACTGTGTTTTTTTTTTTTTTGATAAATACAAAATAAAGAAGGAAAAAAAAAAAGAAAGTCTAATGATGGCTTCTTTATCATGTGGAGATTCTCAAGTACAGCCTCAGCATAAACTAATTTCTAGTATCTGATAGAAAACGCATTTTAATGCCACATGTATTTATTGTGGTAATCATCACCCATTGTTGGTCTCCTAATTTTTACTTTCTCTAATTTATATTATACTAGGCTTTCTCATATGTTAAAGTATGGTATTTTAATTTTTTAATAACTCCTAAATTTCTTAAAACTTTATGGCAACATGTAAAGTTAAATGTGTAGTGTTGTACTTTAGTTAATATCCATTAATGTTTAAATAATTGAAAATTATACTTTAGTGAAAATGACTGGCATGTAGCTCAGTTTTTTAAAAAGCTGCATTACTTACATTTATAATTCAATATATTTAATTTATATTGGTTTTTAATTTTTTTCTATTAGGTTTTAAATAACTATAATTATAAATGAAGATACTTAATACTTTGCTCCAAAGATAATCTTGTTAATAGTCTCTTTTAGTAAAATTGACCCTCTGGCTAGACATTTGCTATGTAAGCCTACGATACAAATGTTTCTGAAAGTTGTTTGTTTTTTTGTATGATTTTAGTAGAAATTGTATTTTATATTTAGTTTGCTCTTTTTAAAAGTTCAGCATGTAACTATTTACAATTTTATTTGAATTTGCTAATTAATTATGTTATTAATGCTGATGTGAAAGTATCAAATGATTTTTTTAAGCTCTAGACCACATCTTAGGTTAATGTGGTCTAATCAACATTTAAAAATTTAGTAGTCCTAGCAATTGTGTTTTAGTTGTTTGTAATTAGATGGTAATGGCATTTCTGTTTCTTACATTTTGATTTGTTTGTTGGTTTTAAGACACCTAGTTGTTGGGCAGAAGAGGGAGCAGAAAAACGATCCCATCAGCGCTCTGCATCATGGGGAAGTGCTGATCAACTGAAGGAGGTAAGTTATTTTTTATTTCATTCTATAACTTGTATTGATATTGATTGGTTTTTACTATTTTCTCAATATAGTGAGACTTCTATTTGTTATAACCTACTTTTTTCATATTACAGAGTTGAATCTTATATTTCAGTTAAAAATGAGTTTTCTTTGTTTGTAACCTTTATATTTTCAGTAAGTATTTATGTGTCTCATCAATTTTTACATTTCTAGAATCAACCCTGATTTTATATATGAATCTCTGTTTTAATAATTATCTTAGTTTTAGTTATCTTTATTTCCCACTTGCCTTTTTTTTTTAAAGTCACAACAACCAGAGCCATACCATAAAATAGTACTTTTAGTTTTCTGAAAGTTTTTTAAGGATACCCAGCTTATTATGAACCTTCAGGATCCAGTACTACAGTGGAAGCCAAATCATGTAGAAAAAATTATTCTTTGATTATTATGAATAGTCTGAAATACATCTATGTGTATACTATATAGTTTTTCCTGATATCCATGCAAATCATAATTTTTATGTATTTGTTTTTTCAAAGCTATAGAAATCTAGAGTTAAAATATCTAGTCCATCTCTTAGGTAAGCACTTCTTCCAAAAATTATCGTCCCATCTCTGTGTGTGCACAACATTCTTGTAGTGGTCAGAAAAAGGCCTGCAATGCCCAGGAACTGAAGTTACCAGGAATTATACTTGGTTCCTCTGCAATAATAGCAAGTACTCTTAACTGCTGAACCTTCTCTTTAGTCTCAGCATTTCTCTTGAATGTGTTTCTTATGCAGAGTCCCAGACCTACCACTATTAATGTTATAGACTTTAGGTTGCCATATTACTCATATACTGTGATGTCTAAACCAAATGGTCTGGTAGCATGCTACTGCCCATGATTTTATTTTTAGCCACTTCTTTATGTTGTGATTGTAGGAAATCTATAATTCTGGCCTGCCTCTTACTCAGATACATAAATAAAAGATTTCTTTATCAGAAACAAAAGAAAAGACTTAGTCTAATACATCTAGACTGAAATAGGGATAGAAACTCAAGTATAGAACATAAATAATGAAAAAACCATTTTTACAATTTTATCTTGCTGATATTTCAGTTATGTTAGACTTGAGTGTATATAGTAACCCATGATATATGCTACTAAAGGGGAATAGCTGAGTTGGAAGATTGGTTGTTCTCTTTTGAAAACAATTGCAAAGCCAAACAGAATTGTCAAAGTAACTGTTTCATTACTCTAGGTGTAATCAAAATTATCGAGCAATTTTACTTAGGAAAAGTTGGGTTAGAATAGTATAAGTTGGGGGATTCTTGTTCAAAATGAGAAAATGATTGCAAAGGAGATTGAAGATGCCACTGCAGAAAATAAAACCCAGTTAAGATTGTAAAAGACCAAAACTTAAAAAGCAGTCCTGTCCTGTGTACACACACACACACACACACATACAGAGAGAGAGAGAGAAAGAGAGATAGAGAGAGAGAGAGAGAGAGAATCTAGTTAGTCTTATAAAATGTTCATAATATCTCTGACATAAAGGAAGTTACTTAGTGAAGTGGTTGAGATCCTGACTGGTACATATTTGTAGTTAAATATCAATACAGGATTACATGCACAGAAATACTAAAGATGACTTAGAAGTTGAAGGTTAAAGGCTAGGTTTACCATTTATTTATTATGTTTCTCACATACGAAAGGTACTTTATTGTCAAGGGTTTCCCCATCTGCAAAATGGATGTAAATTAAGGGATCAAATGGATTTGTGAATGTTTTTGAAAAGTTAGCATTTGATCAAGTTATTTTTCTGTGAACACTGACCAAAAGCAACTTATAGGAAGCAACAGTTTATTTTCATCTTAGAGGTCACAGATGGTTGTTGAGGGGAGTCAGAGCAGGAACACAAGGCATGAACTGTAGCAGAGCACTGCTTACTGGGGGGGGGGAGCTGCCTTCCTGCTTGCTCCTCAGGATAAGCTAGCTTTTTATGCAACCCTAGTTCTCTTGCTTAGGGATATTGCTGCCCACAATAGGCTGAGCCTACCCATCTCAGTCATTAATCATGGCAGTTTCTGCCTGGTATGGCCACAGACCAGCTGACTTGGACAGTTGTTCAATTGAGGTTCTCTTATCAAGATGATTCTAGGTTATGCAAGCTAGTGATAAAAACTAATCAACAGTCTGCTACAGTTATTAATACTATATTAAAACTTTCTGCCTTTTAAAGTTTTTCCACAGTAAGCTGAGTTTGAGGTGTTTGTATGTGAGCTGTCTCTGTGTATCCCTGGGTCAGTTATGTGAAACTGTATATGGGCAGGCATGTGGATGTGTAGGGATTAATTTACTTTTGCCTAAACTGTAAAACTTTGCTGTGAAGATACTTGATTTGCTATATATTCCCTTTAATATCAAAACTAGTAATAGCATGAGATTTACGACCAATTTCATTTTCAGAAAAATTAGATTGTCTTTAGTAATTATTTAGGAAAAGGAATATAATTCAACTCTTGTTAAATGTTTTATTCTTACTTGTTTACTTTGTAATACTTATATTCTTTTTACTTTTTGTCTTGATTCTTCAGCCAGTACAGACTGGTGGTTGAATTAGCTTTCAATTACTACACCAAAATACGTAATATAGTCAACTTAAAAGGAAGAAAAGCTTATTTTGGCACATGGCTTCAAATTTTTCAGTTCATGATAACTGGGCTCTTCTGCTGTGGGCATGTGGTGGTGAAACTCATTATACTGAAATGTGATAGAGAAAGCTTTGTCACTTCATGGTGGATGGGAAGTAAAGAAAAAGATGGAGCATTTGGATACCTATATTCTCCCAGTACATACCCAGTGACCTAACCTTTTTCCATGGGACCTACCTCTGAAAGACTTCACAATCTTTGAATATTGCCACAAGCTGAGGATAAGCCCTCATAAAACATAGGTCTTTGGGAAGACATTCTAGGTCCTAAGTAGTGTATAATACGAGAGCAGACTACAGAATTCTATTTCTCGTTTAAATTTGAGTTTTACCACTTAATGCAAATGTATTTTTTTAAAAGACTCTTTTAGCCCATGTCCATACCTCTAAGTGGCAATAATAATAATAATGTTCATCTCATATTCTTCTATTGAAAATTGAATGCAACAATTACTATCTTAACAAATGGTACAATAGCATCTATATGTGCTTTACTCCTCAGTAAGCAGTTATTAGGTTTAAATGGTAATTTTTATTAGTGATTGACAAGTCATCAAACTGGCCTACAATGTACACTGAACAGTGGTTAGAAAGTATATGCATCATTAGAATATTTCAGCATATAGCTAATTATAGCATGTTTAAATTTTTGTTGTCTGCATTTGACAAAGGATAAATTCACAATATAATGATACCTCTTTACACAAAGAAAGTATGTTCTAGTATATCACTTGTTTCAAGTGTCATTAATAAAAATAGGATATTGTGGCTATATATTTTAAAAGTCTTTATTCTGGTAGCTCAATTCTAGGGACCATAGTTCCAATTCTCTTAATATAGTATAAAGATTCCTCTTCATTTAGTGCTATTTTCTTTTAGGCTTGTTAGAACGTAATGTTAGCCCTGAACTGCCATTTCTCCTTGTATAAAACAGTATTACCATGTCTTACTAGATTGGTCATTACTTCCTACTGTTGAGCAACATTACCTTCACAACTGATATTAAGACTGTTAGTAGTTCTTGCAGAAGAAAAGCTCCAATCAAGTCTATCATGTTAAAATAAAAGACACTCCCACCTCCAGTCTCAGTATTACATGGAAAGTTACAATTGTTTTATAACTTTGCCTAGAATTTGGTGCTTACTATTCTGTTTGTTGTTTACATTTTTCTGAAGAGGATACTGTTGAACATCTCTTCTTCCCACATTGGCCATTTGGACATCATCTTTGCTCATGTGCTTCATTAAGTCCTTGAGTGCTTTCACGTTCTTTGCACATGTTAAATATATGTGTCTTCCTATTTCTTACAGTATTATTGTCCTGAAATTTTAACTTTATTTATTATTACAGTATTATTGCCTTTAAATTTTAATATAATATTTATTTCTTGGTGTGTATGTATGTGTGTGTATGAGTGTGCACACATAGGTGCATCTCTGTCAGTACATGTACACACAGAGATGTCTACGTGTATATGAATATACCATCACAGGCTAGTGAAGCTCAGAAAACAACTTGCAAGACTGGGTTCTTTGCTTCAGTGTGTAGAATTCAAGTCACCAGATTTGGTGCCAGAATTTGAAGTCCCAGTTTAATTATGGAATAGAGATTCTGAACCATGCTAAAAGAATGAATTAGACTCTAGCCACTGTGAGTAAAATCTTTTGTAGCAAATACTGTTGAGAACTTTTAGTATAGCAGTGACATACATACTTCCCAGGTAGTTTAACTGTAGAAATAAGAACCCTGGAGTTCTCAAATCCCTCTGATGGCTTTCATCTTGCTGGCAACAATAAAGTTCCTGCTGATGAAAAAAATATATAATTTTTTTGATTTTGGATTAACTTTTTTTTCCTCTTTCAAAGTTTCACGATCCTGAATCCCATCCACTCCTACCTTTTTAATTAGGATTTTTTATTTTTCAGAGCTACTCTGGATTTATTAATTCTGAGGAATAAGGTCCTTTCTGTAAGGATTCCAAGGGACACCTTGTTTGCTCTCCAAGGGGTTGGGGAGAGAGAAGCGGTGTCTTTAGTTACCATTGAAGTTCTTTCCTGTCAGAGGGCTGTACAAAGTTAGAGTGCTTTCAGTTGCCATGCTATTTTAATTATGCACTTCCTATCTTTGTAGGACAGATAAATATAAGTACCTCTTAGATTTTGAAGGAAAGGAGGACTTTATGGAGCAGCAGTCTTGTTATCATTTCACCTATGTCTAAAATGGAGTTTTTAGTGTTTTAAGTACATATATTTGAGTAGATAGACTTTCCTTTTATTTGGATGCCTACTGATTGTAAACTATTATAAGAAAAGTAACTATTTGGAAGTTATAAGTCTGTATTGTTTAATTAAGCTCCCCCGCTAGGATTTTAAAATCTATATTGAACAAAATGTTTCTGGTTTATTTTAATGTGAGAGGCCATAAGTGACTAATTAAGATTAATCAGTTTTAAAGATTTATTTTTTAAATGAGTAATTTTAAATAAATTGTTTTAATTTGCAGGCATGCCGAACTATTTTATATAAACACTTCCACTTCTGAAACATCACCAAAACAATATTCATATTCAGAAAACACTTAAATTTATACTTGTATACTAATAAAATATTTTGTACAATTTGAGATTTATTTACTGTCTATGATAGAGAATAATTTGTCTTGATTTATAATGATTGCCTAATAATTTTGATTTCTTTTCTCATGAAAATTAATGCTCTTCAGAAGAAAATTAAGTCATTTCAAACTAAAACAAGGAACAGTATTATTACCATAATCTTACTTGTACGTCTTTTGCAAGGGTATTGTCTGAGAGATCCCTAAGTCACAAAGGTGAAAAAACATACAATCTTGATAGAAAAGACACTTCGGTTATCCTCTTTAAGGCGGTTGTATTGTTTCCCTATTATTTCCCACAGGTAAAAATTAATTTCTCCAACAAGTCATAGGTTGTTTTTTTTTTAACCTTGAGCATGCATAGGTTCTAATAGTAATTATCTTATTGTGCTTTCTAATACCTGTTATTTACAGTGAATTTTTATGAAATTTTATAGAACATTGTATTTTTGCTACATATTTTTGAGAAAATTAATACATTTTACACTTTACCTTGTGCTTATGTTTTATCTAGTAGACAACAAAACTAGCTTATTCTAGATGTTCAAGGAATAATTATTGATTAATGTTATCATCTTCTCTGGGACAAAAGTAATATTAATATTAAAGACATGTCCCAATCTGTTAGTGGTTTTTGTTGTTGTTGTTGTTAATCTGTTCCTCATTAGAGACTGGGTAATCTATAAGACAAGGGTGATTCATGATAAAGATGAGAAGGTGAGAAGTCTTAGGAGTAGAGAGCCCCATCTTGTTTGGCCTTTGGTGAGTCATATCATGGAAGACCAAATAGCAAATCAGAGGGTGTGCAGCAAAGAGAAGTCACAAAAAGAAACAGGAGTCTTCATGAGAAGAAGGATCCTATTAGAAGCACATTATTTTCTAAAGGCAGGCTAAGATTAAATATGTAAAAATGTCCCTACGAAATCTATTATGCACAATAAATAATTTCAAATAAAGATGTTAAATACTAGTAAAATACTAAATATTTGATTGCCTTTACCGCCATTACAATGAATAATTTAGAATTTTAGTAATAAGTAGCTTTTTTGTTTATAAAAGATAGCAATATAGAAATTAATGCAGCTTCTATTTAACATACAGTGGTACATGTTCTTAATGTCAGTACTCAGAAGGCAGATGCACATAGGTCTCTGAGTTTGAGACTATTCATAGTAAGATCCTGTCTAAAAGGAAAACAGAAATAAAAAAGTAGGTTTCAGGCTTGACAAGTTAATCAGTAGATGCCTGAAATATTTCTTACCAAGTTTCCTTTTTTAAAGGAAGAGGCTTACAGTATTATAAAGGTAAAATCTGAAGCAGTCTGAGGAAATTTAGTTTACCTGTTTACCAGCCACACCAAATTAAGCTGTAGAACTTAAAGCATTCATGCTGTACATTTATTTCTAATTTTCAATTGTCTCAGTCATAACAACTCGAAGAATAAATCATTTGGCTAAAACATTATCTTTTATTAAATCTTTTGAGGGAAAAAACCCAAAGGGGGAGAAATCAATCCTGATACTCACTTTTGTTTTCTTCTCTGTTCTCGCCCCAAAGCAGATTGCCAAACTGAGGCAACAGCTACAACGCAGCAAGCAAAGTAGTCGGCACAGTAAAGAGAAAGATCGACAGTCCCCTCTCCATGGCAACCACATAACAGTCAGTCATACTCAGGTAGGCTAAGTTGCTCAGATTTTAGTACTTCCTCTTAGTACATTACTAAGGAGAAACATATAGTATGACAAAAGCGTTACCATTACTAAATTACTTAGATAAATTCTTGTGAAATCTTTTAAAAACTGCTTTTTCTAACATTGTTTTGTTAACATGTAGCAGAGTATAGTGTCCTAAGAATGATACTTACCTGTACTGAGATCACAAGTAATGTGCTTACTACATGACTAAGGAGTATCTTGTTTAATTCTTCTACTAGCACCTTAAACTAGCTATTTTGTATTCTAAGTATTTTGTATTTTTTTTTTCACATGAAGAAATTTAAAACTAGAGTTACTGTTTTTCCCAAGAAATTTGTGCTAATATATCTTACCGAACAGATCTGAAAAGTGTTGCTATGGAGTGATGAATCTTAATAAGTTAAATCTGATATTGTGACCAAGTAGTGTTTTGATAATTCATAAGAATAAAGACAATTTAATATTAAGACATACTAATATAACTTGCTACCTCAAAGTCAAAGCAGAGAAAAAGCATTGGATTTTCTTGATACTGAATACATTTGATAAAACATAGTATCTGTTTGTGGTTATAAAAGTTATTAAACTGAAAATAGAAAAACTTCCTATTGTAATTAATTGTAAGTCTCCTAAGAGCTCATTCTTAAAACATTAATGCATTAATGTCAAGATAAAGATCATCACAAAGGTCTACATTTATTGACATGCTACACAAGGTACTAAGAAAGATATCACTAACTGTATATAATGTATGTTTAGAAAATAGATGTGAATTAGCTAGGCTGTTAAAACTAAGTATGAGATCATTAATAGGGACAATGCTAACCATACCAAATAGTAATGAGAATGTAAAATAAAAGAGCAGTTGTGCATTGCTGTTAGGAGAACACAATAATATAGCATCTTTGGCAAGCATATACTGACCATTCTCTTCAGAATTTCTCCCTTCAAGTAGCTATGAGAAATTAAAACATACCTACATGAGTAGTTGGGGAAGCATTATTCATAATGAAGTGAAAGCAAATATTCTTTTGCTAGGTGATTCTACAGATATTTTACATAACTGTACTGTGTATTGAATGCTATTCAATATTACAATGGGAAGTAGCTAATAGATATGACAGCAGAATTGATTTTCAAAACTATTTTGTTGAGTGAAGGACATTATGAGAAAAAGCTATATAATGTATTATTTGTTGTATTACAGCTCAAGATATATACATAGTAAGAGTAGGAACTGACTCAGAGGGGCCATAGAAAATATTTTTGGAGTAATGGAAGTCTCTAAATGTGGTTGTCCTGGTAGCTAGACTTAGCAAACTCAACTAACTGCATATTTAAAATAGGGTGATTTGTTGTATTCTGATTATTCTTGATCAGTATTATACAACAAATTTGTATGCCTTAGACATCCAAAGTGGAGTTATGTATGCTTTCCTTTTTTTTTTTTTTTTTAATCTGGTAGAATTAATATATTTGCAGGCTTATTTCAAGCACTGTTAGTATGGTATCACATTACCTCAGTTAAATTCTTTGAAAAAAAGAGTAAGATGATTAAATTTGCATTTAAATTTTTGGTATCTAGTTATTCATAGGAACTACTTACTTTGGCTGTTAGTGTAATATGAAGTATAGTTTAAAATACTTTAAGGTACTTTTACAAAAAAATCTATGTAAATAGGATAAATTATAAATCAGCAAATTTTGATAACTTAAACTTGCTGATGTAGCTATATACTCATAAGCATTGCTGATATTCTAATTATGCTTATGATTAGAATTTTGTATGATAAAAGAAAAAATTGAAGTTTAATGAGATGATTAAACAGTATTGGGTTAATGTAAAAAATATAAATACTATTCAAGTTTTAAAAATGCAAGTTATATAAACATGTTTATTGAGGTTATATGACAAATAAAGAAAGTTGATTGCCTTAACCCATTTGTTGATGAGAAGATAGATTTAAAAGAGCAGTTCAGTTTATCTTAAATTTGTGTCTGAGTTTCAGTTGATACTTTTAAAGAAGTTGTTTTATTATTTAAAGAATTGTTTTCAGAGATGGTACTATAAATATACCCATTGCCCAGAAAGAAAATTTGAAAACTTGTTGCTTTTGTTATTAAAGGCATTGTTTTTAAAGGTCATATAACACACTAATCATAAAAATTAGAAGATTTTTTTTCTATGAGATACTAAATTGCTATAAAATTACATTAAAGCAAGCTTTGTATGAAGATTACCAAATAATCAATTACATAGAGAATTCATGAAGAAATAGAGCTAAAGATTCAGTATGTTTGTTCATTTGTTAATGAGATATAAAGCATATTAATAGCCAGCAGCATAAGCATGGAAAATATTAATATGCTGACTGTCACAAATTATATGTATAAATTCTAGTTACTATTAATGAGATAATTTTTATTATTGTGTTTTGCCACTTTGGTTTTTCTTCCCCCTTTATTTCCGTCTATTGTATTCCTTGAGGTGCAAAATGTTCATTGACATTTTCTGGTAAATTTTTTAATTGTTGTTAGAGGTGGCTAATTTTTGAAAACCCATGCAGAGGACACTTGAAAGCAACCTTAAAGCTGCTAAGTCCTGAACTTAACATAATATTGTTTTTATTTGCTTAATAATCCAGATACTGTCTTAAACAGTTGACCACATGAAAAGAAAAGTACTAAAATGTAAATAGAGTTTTATATTAAGGCATTTTTGTTTGCTTGTTTTTATGGTGGGGGCATGAGCTACATCCCTAACTGTTCAATTTTTAAGATGTATCATGCTCCAATTCTTTATTTGACAGTAAATAATTTGACTCCATTTTATCTTTTGCCTGAAAGACTGTTGGATCAAGGTCTGTCCCTATGCCTCTGTCAAACATATCTGTGCCAAAATCATCTGTTTCACGTGTGCCCTGCAATGTAGAAGGAATAAGTCCTGAACTAGAAAAGGTATTCATCAAAGAAAACAATGGAAAGGAAGAAGTGTCCAAGGTAAGATTACATGGGATACTTAAATTTTTGTTTTTTTCTTTAATATTACAGAATTTCTCAAAAGCACTTGGAGGTGGGAGAGGTAATAGTTTTATAGAGATAAAATTTGCATACCATAGGGTTCATTCACTTTGGTAGTTATCTCTTCTATCCCTCTCATATATTTGGCTGTAGATCACCATCTGGGTCTATGGATATTT
>PVIH01002146.1:20821-44791 GCA_004025045.1 Sigmodon hispidus
TATCAAGGGTGGAAATGCAAATAAGATTACTACACATATATTTTCTTTGTGTTCAGCTTTCCCTCTGAATTTTTTTTTTCCATCCCTGTATATCCTTATTGAAGGTCTCTTCCCCCTCCCACCCCATCTGATCATTTTTCTTCTCTGCAACTCCCCATCCCCTCCCTTGGCAGGGAGCAGACAGTCCTATGGTCACACTAGCCCAAGCGGCAAACCACAACCACTGAATTGCTTGGGATCAGAAACACCCTGGACTGACCCTTCAAACCCCAGTCCATCTATAGGAACACCTGACTCTTGAGGGAGGGGGGACAAAACTGGATTTGGCCGGGAGTGAAGACTGATCCATTTCTCTTTTTCAAGACCACATGTAACTTTGCACACATAACCAATGTCTGGAAGCATATAATAAGGTCCTAAAAACTGCCATTTTCTTAGCTTTATGCAGTTTTTACAGTTATACCAATAGATAATGTAACAGCTGTATATAAATAAATGTTACATTAATCATAATTCAAAACTACTTCATAATTATAATTCAATTATATCTGTTACAATTCATTCTAGAATATAAGCAAATGAAAGTTTTGAACATCCCTACATATGTATTTTATTTCATCTGCTGTTACCTGTTATACTAACTTGAAAATTTCAGCACAGATGAGCAACCTAGTTTTGTTCATTGCATTGTCTTTACCAAATCCAGTCATACTTGGCAGGTATGGTGTTAAAAGGGATTTTCTAAAGTATTTTTTATGAACTTTCTTTATAATATGTCCACATTAAAAAGGCAGTATCTTTATATATTGAAAACGCCAGTGTCATTTTGAGTTATTAAATTATGTACTGTGCTTTTTTTAAAAATGAAATGTGATACTTTTAAAGAAGGAAAAAAAAGTGGCTCAACTTAGATATAGGTGCTTTTGGTGAAAGGTCTAGGGAGCTATAAAGTTCATGTTTCTTAATGAAGCATTAGAGGAAAGGAAGTAGCTTCTCTAATACATGTGTCATCTTGCTTCCTCAAATTAAGTAATTCTGTTGATAATTGATAAATTTTAATTGTAACTGAAGAAAAGATTATAGGTTATCAATAGGGATAGAGAAAAATGAATCTGTTGGGATTTTTCACATCATTTTCATAGTCCTCTGAGAAAGGTTGTCCCTACAGACTGCTATTTACTGCACCTCCTAACAGAAGGCAGACCCGACAATGACTGCCTGAGTTGTAATCCTTTAATTAGACACCTGGTGTTAGGAAGGAACATGATCATTTAGTCACCTCCTCGTATATCTGAGGAAAACACAAGAATATGAGTAGGTCAAAATTTAGTGAAACAGAAAGCTTAAGCAATAAACTCTGACTCTGGGGTAACCAATTGAGTCCTTGCCTTATCATGTATTAATTATCAGTTCATGGACAAATTATTCAGCCTTTAGGTATCTCTGTTTTTTTATAAAATTGTTATGATTAAATGTGGTCAGGTGATTTTACTTTTGTTATTTACTATATCCGTATCACTGTGAGTACATGGGATTGTAGGTGATTTTACTTTTGTTATTTACTATATCCGTATCACTGTAAGTATATGGGATTGTCGCTATGGGTTTCCTAATTTAGGAAACTTATTCCTAACTTCTTTAATAATCTAGAGAGATTTTTACACTGTGTCTTACAACCTCTGCAGAAAGGCTTTGTGTAGCATTCATCTTTAAAAGGGCCAGGTGTGTTGAGAACAATAAGAAGTTGTAGGTGGAGGGTGAAAGGTGGAGAGTAGAAAGTACGAGTGGAGAGATAGAAAACCGAGATTTTTTACAAGGAGTTGTAAGGACATTGCTAAGAGGACTAAAGGGCCAGGAAGAATCTTGTGGTCACATAGAGGACGTGACCAGCTTAATTTTGAAGAACCAGAACTCGGATGAAGAGACTCCAGAAGGACAAGAGAGCATTGCTGTTTTAATTGTCCAGTCCTATGCTTTTCAAACGTGTGTCACAAACCCTTTTAAGCTCTTTTGAATCTGTATTGTTAATATGTTGGGGGCTGGAGAGATGGCTCAGCAGTTAAGAGCGCCGTCTGCTCTTCCAGAGGACCCGGGTTCGATTCCCAGCACCCACATGGCAGCTAACAACTGTCTGTAGTTCCAGTTCCAGGCAAACACCAAGGCAAATAAATAAAATAAATAAAGTTAAAAAAAAAAAAGAATTTTAATGTTATTATTCATTCCACAAATTATATAAGTTAACCAAGTTGACTTGTTTTAATAATAGGAAGTAACTGAAACACTTTCTAATACATTCTCTTTGTGTGTTAGCAGATAGTTTTGGTGGATGATTATATATTTTAGACAAGAAAAGATAAGGAGATAAGAGAACCAAGTGTGGGAAGGGCAATGTGGAAAATGATTTCCAGCATTGGAAAAGTGGTGAATGATGGAGAGGAGCGAGCTGTACAGTGAAGATGAAAGTTCATGTGGGTTTCTGCCTGATAATGTTTGTATCATTTTCATTTAGTGAGAATATTTTTAAAAGAGAATTGGAAGCTTATTGTCTAAGGTCACCAAAACATTGAAAGCATTTTGCTTTGTCTTCTGTTTGACACAAAGTAAATGTTGAAATGAACATTTAAAAGTATAGTGACATTTTTAAAGAATTTAAGCATCTTTCTCTCTCACACACACACACATACAGGCTAGTTTAAAATATAAACAGTTGAGGATTTTGCACACTGATATTCTTGGAATTTTTTAATATTTTAAAGCCTGAGGATGTAAAAAGTTATATTGCAAATATTTTCCAATCTTCTTAATGTTCAATATAAAAAATATTCTGTTTAATCTGTGATTTACACTTGGTTTCACTATTACGATTTGTACTAATAAAAGTATGATTTTAGTCCACAGATGATTTGAAGACCATGGCTTGCGTTCATGTTTAACTACCGTTTTAAAGTAACATGTCAGGAACGAGATCTTGTTTCTAAGGATTATGTTGTAGTAAAAGCTGTGTACTTATTATAAGTACACAAGAGTGTACTTATTATGAGTACACAAGAGCCATCTATAGTTTAATCTGTAAATGGGAACCCAAAGAATAAGTGACCAGCATTTAAAGTAGTGTATCTATATATGACAAACATTTAGCTAATGACACAAACATTCACAGTGGTTGTTAGATTTCTTCTTCAGAAAATAAGTAGACCTGAAGTAAAGTTCAAAAATAAAAGTAGCAAAAGGTAGTAAAGTCATGTTTTTTTCCTTTTTTGAAATACACATAGACAGCTAAAGCTTATGTCCTATTGAAATTTGATGATTTTCTCAGAGGGGCTATTTATAATTTCTCCTTCCCAGTCTAATTTTTGAGTTGGTAGAAGGTGCAGGTCTTTGATACAATTGATATTACCTGTTTCTTAAGGTTAATTGCCCAAAATGTACATAATTGTATGCTTCCCCTAATTTTCTTTGAATTATCACCCATGTTCTAGTTGCTAACTTAATTTCCTGAGCAAAAGAAATAATTTTAACACCAAATTAGCAGTTCTATATAGATCCATTTATTTGTCAGTCATATTTCTAACCTAACTCCCTAGGCTATCTTTTATGCTTTTTTATCATTTTCTTAATATATCATTGAATATAGTGTTCAACACATATATTTTTGCCCAGTAAAGTACATACTTAGGAAAGAATAAGAATTACGTTCTTATTTTTAGTTGGTTACTGCTAGATACATCTTCAAAATCATTTCTTTTTCAAAGTAGTCTGAAGACTCTTCATGGCTTAGGCATTAGTTTTAATTTCAAGATGTTAGATTAGCTCTTCCAGTCTAATCTTTTCTGTCGTTAGCTGGCAAAATTGATGCTAGAAAGTTACATTCCTAGAAAATCTGGTATTCTAAGGTTATTAGTACTATGGAGATGACTCAGTCTACAAAGTGCTTGCCATGCAAACACTGACCCCATTTTAAAAAACAGACAGACAGACAAAACAAAAACTAGCACAGTCAATCTATTTAAAACAACATTTACTTTACCCTCTTTGGCCTGAGAGAGAGTGGATGAGTAAAATACTCAGTTTTGAGTGGGCTTACCTGTTTAAAATTTGCAGGTTGTGGAGTTGTTATTGTCAGTATTTTTGAGAACTTTCTGTGTGTTAGGCACTTCTTAGTTCCTTTGCAGTATATTTTAAAACAGATGTGTCTCAATAGTTATTTTTGCTTTATGGATTAAAAGCCAGAAATGAACCATAATGAATCATGTAAGTAGGCACACATAGAAATCAGATATTCTGATTACAAACTAGAGCTCCTATCTCTCTTAACATTCATTTATCGAATTTGCCATTATTTCAGATGCAAAAAGGGAAAATAAAAAAGCTAGGTTCCTTTGAGAGATGAGATGTGAACTTTGGAATTTAAAATGCTTCTACTGAAGCTGTTGTATAGTAGGGTTAAGAATCACTACATGTTTCTAGGAATATTCTCAGTAGTAGAACACTTATCTAGCATGTGCATGGTTCCACACTCAAGTGCCAGTACCACACAAAACAAAACACTAAAAACAAAGAATTTATGTACCTGTTTACATACATGACTTAACAGTCATATATGCAAATTACTTGTATACTGGGATTGTGGATCATACATAGAATATAGTATATAAGATACTAAAAGTCATTTCTGAAAGATATTAATACTACATTAGCTACTAACGCACATGGTTTAATAAATACTTTTCTATGTAGAATTTCAAATTTTAGTAATTTAAAATTTTTCCAAGCATTAATTGATTTGAGAATAATTGGGAGTTACTTGTATTTGTGCATGCATAGTGCGATCTATCATAATAAAATAAGCAATCAAAATGTATGATAGATAACGTGATAGAAATAGTCCAGATTTAGTAAATATTTGTTCATAGTTTTTTTCATTGTCTTTTCAGATCACCAAATATTAGATGTAAATATTCATTTATAGCCAGATGATTTTTATTTAAAAAGCAAAAAGATTTGAAGCATTGAAAATTTGTGTGTGATTTTAGCATTAAAATCCCCCACCCCAATAAAAAGACAGAACAACAATGTTTAAGTGGATAAGTTAAAACAAAAACACTACCTTTGAAACCAAAAAAAAAAAAAACCCATGTTTTTGTTGTTGTTGTTTTGTTTTATTTGTTTTCTTGAGACAGGGTTTCTTTCTGTAACCAGCCCAGGCTGTCTTGAACTTACTCTGTAGACCAGGCGAGCATTGAACTCACAGAAATCTTCCTGCCTCTGCCTCCTGAGGGTGGGATTAAAGTACATCACCATCACCTGGCAAGAAAAAAAAACAAAAACCTTTAAGACAAAAAAAAAATCAGTTTTCAGATTATCTAGCTCATGACTAGTTTCAACTTTGTGAGAATCCTTTGAGATTATAATAAATGTGAATAGAAATTGTGTAGTAGGCTTGATTATGTAATTGTGGCCAATGTAACATTTCTTTCATGATAATAGGGTGGATCATTGATTACTATGTAGACACACCCCAACCAATGGCATGGAAAGACTTGTTAAAGGTATCAAAATGCCCATCAGTAAACCTCCATGAGGCTTATATTCTTGACCTCAGGTGTTATTTGAATAGTAAAGTGAAGTTGAAGTTTAGAGGGAAATCCAAGGCCTCATTCACTCCAGCTAAGTAGTTGACCAGTATTAATAGTTTAACTTTGCTCACAAACAACACTAAAGACTCAGGCTCCAGAATGCATTGCATCAACCTAGGCAAGAGATCATTTTCCCCCTTTATTTTTCTGTGTCTAAGTAAGAAATAGGTAAATGTTGAGTCTAAGAAAAATTAGATTATAAAAAAAACTAAACCTAATTCTATAATTAATTCCTTCCAAGAGGTTATTCTATGTATATTCTATAGGGATATGTTTCATAGTGATAAACTGTGTGCTTTTGTAGTTTTTCTAGTAGTATATGGTCTTGCTATTTCAAAGTGATTTCCCAACTAAGGAGACAACCACTTCCAAATATAAGCATAGATCTGCATTTCTGTGAGTAACATTTGAAATATTCACAAAATAAAGCATTAGTGTACATATTTCCAAACATGTATTGTGTACCTCCTTGGTGCTAAGTGCACATATTACTCAGTTTCTGAATGCTGGACTGTTTCCTGCATCCTGAACTTTAAGCAAGTAATGTAATTCGTTATTAATACCATTTTTTTCAAAATATATGGAAATGATACATCCCAATTGATTGTATACTTAGTATTCTAGCAGTGAACATTGGTTTGCATTAAGTCACAACTTAGGTAAATAGAACTATTATGTTATACAGGTCTGTTACTGAATCTTGGCATCTTCCAAAGATAATAACACATCTTAGTGGACTTGGAGTTCCAAATACTTTTGTCAGATAGGAAAAGGAGAAGTTGCACATAGGTTTTGTAGCTTTTGTGAGTTGACCATTTTGTTTTGGGTTAAAAGAATTTGAGGAAAACATGTTTGGTAGAGATATTTTTGGATTTTTCATGTCATTAGTGGCTAAAATGCAAGCTGTGCAGAAACAGCTTTTATAGACTTTAAAGACAAAGTTATTAGCAAATCATCTTTTAAAAATTATTATGGTTAGTGGTCTAAGGCAGGTTGCAAACTTGTTTTGCTCTGCATGCTTATTATTTCTGGTATTTTGAAAGTATCATTTCTGTTATGAACTTTTGTAATAAAAATTATTTGCATGCAAAAATAATCAAGTTGGTTGGATAATGTGAAATCATATAAAGAATCACTTCCATTATAAATATTATAATTCTTCTGTATGACTAATGCACATTGCTGCACTTATTTATATATATCTTTTAGATTACAGTTATGATTGTCTCAGTGAAATTTTTGAGCTAAAATACTCTGTGGTATGGCAGATTACTGTTGCATTTAAGTTTTTACTGTTTTTACTTTTTAATGTACTACACAAGGCTGTTAGAAATACCCTTGCAGCGAGAAAAGGCTGGCTTTGTAGTGAACAAAATAGGGCTGTTGGGAAATCAACTTAACTTAAAAGCACTTTCAACTCCTAGTTAATATAACTGCTTTAAATTTACAGACAGTGGGAGTAGCTCACCGTTACCCAAGTATGCTTCATCTCCCAAACCAAACAACAGCTACATGTTCAAACGGGAGCCCCCAGAGGGATGTGAGCGAGTGAAAGTCTTTGAGGAAATGGCGTAAGTAATGTCTTTTCTATCAGCTGGGATCTGAAACTTTTTACTGAGATGTTGATTACCGATGAATCAACTCCTCTGTCCAGCTGATACTGTTTCCAAAGCAAATTAAGAAAAGGGAATTGAGTACACAAAAGATCCTATGATGAGGATTGGAGGATTGCTAGAAATGTGGATGCCAGAAACACTTAGAAGGTCACCCTTGCTGCTGAAGTGTCTTCTTCTCTCCTCTTCTCCACTGCTCCCCACTTTTCTGTCTTCCTCCCAGCTCTCTTTACTTCCTGTTTTCTTTCCTTCTCCTCTATTTTCATTCTCTATTCTTTTTCTCTCTTTTTTCATTTTCTCTTTTGAAAGGAAGTATTCAATCTTTAAATTTTTAAGAACTTTTTATTTAAAACTTGGTTTAGCTGGCTGACAGAAATGCATTTAGGAGCAAGGCTAGTGTCCATGTACAAGTAGCTTATAGCAGATGGTCTCTAATTCTTCAGATCAAAAGGAAAGTGGTCTCCTTTTCTATAGATATATCTAGCATGTTTACTCATGGATTCATGTTTTCTGTCCCTTTTTTATTTTAAAGTTGCAATATAGGCAAGTTAGAAATTAAGTTAGAAAAAAGATTCATGTTGTAAATCTTCTTGGGCTTCTAGACTCACTCAGAAGATGACTATGGCTCTTGGTGTAACTCATTTACCTTGTTCCAGTGGACTCCAAATAAAGACTGCTCCTCTTGAAGCTTCTAGAGGGAACAGGAGTTAGTTTTTGGCTTAGTTTGGAGAATAGGGGAGGAGGTTGGGGTATGAACTCTAGTCTTTTGGTAGAGAGACCACAGAAACCATGTATACTGATAGAAGATCTGGGAAAAGTTGTAAATTTATTATCAAATAAATGATAAACATCCCTCTTTATACTTATTAAAAGTAAAGTTCATCCTAAATGTGTATAATATTTCAGAGTAGTGTATAGTTTCTTTCATACTCCCAATGATTGATTGGAAGCAAACTAAAGTTTTCTAAAAATTTGATAATGTTTTTCTTTAAGTGTCATTTCAATGTCCTGTACATGGCTAGTCTACTAGCTGACCTGTGCTATGGAAGATGTTTCCCCTCTGTGTGCACATAACCCATCCCTGTCATTCACATTCTAGCTGTTTTAGAGAACTCTGATTTATCCACAAAGTAATTAACTTTATAGTGATCCCCAAACTAATTTTGTTTTATGGTTTTAGGTCTCGTCAGCCTATCTCGGCCCCTCTCTTTTCATGTCCTGACAAAAACAAGGTTAATTTCATCCCAACCGGATCAGCTTTCTGTCCTGTAAAACTTCTAGGCCCTCTCCTACCTGCCTCTGACCTGATGCTCAAGAACTCTCCTAACTCTGGCCAGAGCTCAGCTCTGGCAACACTAACCGTAGAGCAGCTCTCTTCTCGGGTTTCCTTCACATCTCTTTCTGATGACACCAACACAGCAGACTCCCTGGAGCCCTCTATCCAGCAGCCATCTCAACAGCAGCAGCTCCTACAGGATCTGCAGGCGGAAGAACACAGCTCCACCCAGAACTATGTAATGATCTAAAGCAGAGGGGGAGCTGGCCTCCACCCATGTTCCATGGATTGGGAATGAGATCTCAGACATCTATCTGCATGGAGTGACAAACTTTCTGAACACCACCAACAGCAAAATACTTAGCATCATAAAATAGCTCTTAACACTGATCTTGGCAGGGACTGACTCCTCCCATTCAGCAGTTTTTGTGGAAAGCAGTAATGCTTGCAAAATGTGTGTGTGTGATTCAGCATTTAAGTGGAGACTATGCATTTCATAGTATGTCTGACAGATTAGTACTGTGTCCTGTGTTTTGTTCCAAAATTTTCAGTATGAATAAGCTCTATTTCAAAAAGTTGCCTGTCTAAGTAGAAAATGTCTTGCTGTGTTTTGTCCTATGGAGAATACTGTACTTCAGGATTATGTTTACAATTGATCCAGGTGTTTGTTTCTAACTTCTATAATACATACAATGCAAAAAAAAAAAAAATGGCCACAACAGTTGCACAGTGCCCACCCTATGGCCTAGCTTCAGGTACTTCAGTTGAAGTCTAAACTCAGGTAACTTGGAATGTATGTCATATTGGGATATTAAATCTTTCATAGCTACAAAGCTAAAGAGGGAACATCACTCTTTTGCCTTTCCTTATTTTATGCATTTCCCTTTCTTCTTTCTATTCCACATTAGAAAAAGAAGTGCATTCAGCCCTAGGTGATGGTAATCCTGGACATGGGGAACATGAGGAGAACCAGCAAATCTGTGGTGTGTGACATCGGTTTTTTGTTGTTTTTTTTTGGGAGGGGGGGTTGTCATGTGGTTACCAATAGAACAACTTGCATTCACTGTTTCAACATATACATAAATGTGGCTTAAAAAAAGTTAGGTGGTATTGCTCAGTTAATGACTGTTACAGTGTTGCAAATAAAGCTTCAGTAGTAGACTGTACATAAACATTCCATATTGTGTGATGAAATTTAAATGAAAGAATGGCTGGGTTTGATTTCAAAGCAAGTGAAGTTTTGCAGGAATAAATAATTACGGATTTTTCTTTATATTGGCCATTAAAGTGATAATTGCTACTATTTTTATCTAGACAGACTTTTTTTGTTTTGTTTTGTTTTGTTTTTTCGAGACAGGGTTTCTCTGGGTAACAGCCATAGCTGTCCTGGAACTAGCTTTGTAGACCAGGCTGGGTTGAACTCACAGAGATCTGCCTGCCTCTGCCTCCTGAGTGCTGGGATTAAATGTGTGGGCCACCACCACCCGGCTTCTCTAAACATATATTTATGTTTAGCTTCACTCTAGGAAATTGTAATTTGCTGGCTAAAAAGTGAGATATTTGGTTACTATTTTCCTCAAGCATTTGGTAAATGAGTTGCATTCATGTAGAGTGAGTGTGTATGTTCAGAACCAGTGCAGCATAAGCAAGCAGATTTCCTGTTGAGTTACAAGAGCAATAGCTTAAAGCTATCTCATTTAAGCCTCAAATAACACTATCATGAATAATTTTGTTAGGACTTAGAATGTGTGGAGTGGAACATAACCCCAAGTGAATAGCCTTGAACATGCAGACTTGACAGAAGTTCTCCATCCTTGATTTTCAGACATTGTTGGTCTGCACAGAGCTCATGCAAAGTAAAAGCAGCTTTTGTATTTGTTTTCCTTTGCTTTCAGTTCAGTTAGATCCTAGAGTTCTGTCATCTCCACCTAAAATGTGTGGCACATTTTGTTATTTGTTTTGTTTTTAGTATTCTGGGAACAAGTTGCCTACAGTTAAAAGGAATGTACCAGTTTTCTTAGATCATTCCTGAGTTTTTCTTTATTTTGACTCTTTTAAGGAGTTTGGAGAAGGATGAGCTGATAAAGCAACACCATTTTAATTTTTACGAAATGCTGTGCGTATGTGTGTGTATTCATGTATTCTGTGTGTTGTTTTGTCACCCCAATTTTCTCCTTTCCACCAAAGTTTGCAGTAATATTCTTTCCTGAAGGTGCATTCTGGCTCCTTTAGTCAGTGTTATATTATAGGAGACTGTCATGGAAAAAAGGACTCAGTTTACTTTTGCCATTTTCACAGGGGAACCTTTTCAAACAATCTTTTCAGCAGCAGACACCTTTAACCCTAATAATCTCAGGCCTTGATGAAAATACTATATTTTGTAGATTATGGTTAAAGGGAGAAAATTACTAGTTCAGTAAGATAAATATGAGCTCCATTTAACTTCTGATATCTGGTTTAGCATTACATGATGTGTTGATCGTATGCTCTGCTTTTGTCTAAAGATGCAATAGTATCATTATCAATTTCAGAAAGATGGACTGAATATGCTTTTTTGGTGATGAAATCTATGTACGATATTTATAGTGATGTGCTTTTATTTTCTCATGAGAAACTAAATATTGTGTTGTACATTTGTTTTTAGCATATATTAAAGTTTTGAACCAAATGTGTTAAAGCTTATGCTTTGCCATGTAAATTTTCCAGAAGTTGTTGAGCTCAAATGTATCCTACATCCAGCTGTAGAAACTTGTCAGAAACTGTTTAAATTTTGTACATAGTTAATTTTAGCCACTGCGCTGAACAGTATTCAAGTTATATAATATGGCTTTACACAAGAAATGTGTGGCTTCTGTTTTGTATTTTTTTCAGTATAGAAGTTCCTGTGTCTTATTTAAATAAAGTTATTAGTAAAACTGGAGTAGTTTACATGTTTTTTTCAGAGACTGGTTGTTGATACATTACTCAGTGGAGATGAATTCCACCCTGGGTAATGGCAGCAATCGTGCTCAATGAGTTCCTCACCTATAGATGAAACGCTGTGAGGGGGTCTAACTGAATCAGATTTCTCCAGTTTGGTTGCTTCTTGACATTTAATTTGTATACTTTCTGTCCAACATAACAAGTTGGATGTCTTAGAGTTCAAAACTTTGTTCTGCTTCCAGCTGTGAGCATTTCACATAGAGAAAACATTGTTCTGTTTTATTCCTATGCCTGGAAATTTATAGGGAGTGAGTTTAAATTAAGTGGAGTCACCTCAAAGGAAGTTGCATATTCCCTACAAAACCATAATAGTAGTTTCTACTCTTGATAGATTCAGAGTAGAAAAGAGAAAAGCTTTGCAGAGCAAAGTGTATATGTATATTAAGGAATATACAATTATACAAATAACAAAGCACTTTGAGAGTGCTTTGTGAAAGCAATTTTCCCAGAAGATTGTTCATTTCTAAACAAAGTAATTAGATAAAATGTGACATTTAAATTAAATAGGATTGATCTAGTGACATATTTGGTTAAGAAAAACAAAATATAAGCGGTTTTGAGGGTGAGCTCTCTCTTAGCAATCTAATAAGATCTAATAAGGGTATATAATCCATACAAGAAGTTATTCTAAGATATTTTTAAATCTAATTGCAACTGAATGTGGAGGAAAGTGACATTTTCTTCTTCATGCTTAACTTAATCATGTAATAAGCTTTATACAAGTAATCATAAGAAATAACCAAACTTTAGGAACAAGGGGGAGAGATTGAGCCTAGGAATGTGGGCTTTCCAGCCACATCTACCTAAAAGAGCTATAAGAAAAAATGACATCCATAATTTGCAGGCAAATGGATGGACTTGGAGAATATCCTCCTGAGCGAGCTATCACAAACTCAGAAAGATAAGCAGGGGATGTACTCACTCATTAGTGGTCTCTAAACAAACAAACAAGAAAAAAAGCAAAACATGCTCAAGCTGCAAGCCACAACCACTGAACAGCTTGGGATCAGAAACACCTTGGACTGACACCTTGGATCCCACTCTCCCTATAGGAACACCTGACTCAGTCTTGATGTTGGGGGTAGAAAACTGGATCTGCCAGGAGTGGAGGCTGAACTAAGCAATATTGGGACCTTGGGATTGTCTGCCCATGGGGGGGATGGGGAGATGTGGAGAAGAAAGAATGACCTGATGTGGTAGGAGGGGGAAGGGACCTTGATTAAGGATATACAAGGATAGAAAATGTGGCTTCTTTATTCATAATAATAAAAAAAAAACAAAAAATAAATCTCAACAGTATTAGCTAAAATGCCAATTTTGTAATCACTTTTCATTAAAGCCAAAAATACTAATTAAAAAAAAGAGCTATATTTACAAGAGCTGTTAAGTGGTTAGCCTCCTTGCCACCTCCCATACCACACAGAAAGGTACCACCTAGTATGAAGTTTATTTTCTCTATGTATTTCCCACTGTCCTGTGGGTGGCTTTTACACCTATCTCTAATACTCAGAACTCTTATAACCATTCATGCATGACATTCTTGGTTCATTGGACATGTGAACCTGCAGGCTCATATGGAAAAAGAATTCCTTAATTTATACCTCTATTCAAAAATCATAATACTGGTTGGTGTCTGGCTTCCCAACTCTTTACCTGTTTTCAGAGTTCTACCTTATGGCAACCTCAATGATTAAATATAATAAAAATATCATCTTGCTCTTATGTCAACTGAGCTCCAATATTTTCCTTGCTTCTCAAGACAAGGAGGAATTTTCACTTCTGTGTATCCTGATGTTTGTCTATATAAATCTCAGATTCGATTTCTCTTTCTCAACATGAAATTGTAAGGTAATGATGTAAGGGCAGTAACAATCATGCAATCTAGGTGGGTTTCTTTGAAATATGATTTTTCTGATGAGGCAAAGCAGAGTATGCCAGACCTACAGGTGAATTCAATAGATACAGGCCAGGTGTCAACAAACTACTACTGCCTGTGCGCCCAAGCTGGTTTGCAGCCTATTTTTGTAAATAAAGATTTACTGATGCAGCTAAGACTTGTTTGTATATTGCCTATGGTCATCCTGCAGTACAAGATAAGGTTAAATAGTTGTAGCAGAAAGAATAAGCCCTAACAGGAACTCGGATATCTATTTGGTAATGTACAAAAACAAAATTGATGACCTGTAAATAAGCAAGCAGCCTGAAAGGTCACTTATGTTGTACATGGGGTTGTTTTCAATGCTGAAGAATGTAGATAGTCTATACGAAACCATGCTCCCCTCCCCCAGAAAACAAAAAGAAGACATAGGAATGGAGAGGGGCATCTCTTACAACTTGGGTGTCTGGATTCAGTTGATACTGCATGGAGGGTTCAAACAATTCTAGCTGACTATAAGCTACTTGGTATGTGGATGACAGTTTCTAGGTAAATAGACAACATGCTGTTTGGAAGGATGCCACTTGGTTAAAAGACATAATAACTAATTTGCCTGGTGGACTGAATTATATGCTAAGGAATAAGAGGTAGTGATAAAGGCCCATACGTTTCAGGTTTTACTGATTCAGCAGCGCTCGTCAATGACCTGCTCACACTGCTAGTTAGACAGTGGAAGCCTCGATTATTGAAGAGATGCCCATGGGGGCACAGTCCTATAACATGAGGAGTGCATTTAAAGTAGGATATCTTGATGGCCAACAAAACTCCATCTTTCAGAAAGTGACTAAAATTGACAAGCACATATCCCTATAAGCTCTCTTAAAGAAGTGGGTTCATTAGCTAAGTGGACATGGGGAAAGGCTGCAGCAGTATAGAGATGGGTTAAATCTAGGTGCTCAAATCTGTGTCCTTCCCCTACACATGCTTTTCTTTTTACTTTTTTTTTTGAGATACAAAATGCCTTCAAAAACTCTCTCTACCAACAAGAGATGGAGAAGCTGATGACTGTCCAGCTCTCCTCTGCAGCCTGTTTTTGTAAATGACAATGGACATGAGCAGTTTACCTGATTATAGCTGGCAAGTCAGAGTAAGACTGTAGCCTGGGTGTGGTGGTGATGGCACAAGTGGACCCCCAAATCAAGAGAGAAACAATTCTGTAGTGGATTTCTTAGCCAGCAAAATTTGCAAATACTTAGATGCTGTCTGGTTTTAGGCAGCCAACTATAATTTCTCAGAACAAAGAACAGACCATACAGCTCATCATATCTAACAGTGGGCAAAGAGATCTTCCTTAGAGTAACAGTTTCATAAAGAAGTGGAAGACTGAGTATTTAAAAGGGAGGTAAAGGGCTGAAGGGATGCCTCCAGTCCCTTCTCCAGTGTGCTCATACCCAACATTGGTGGGATCAATAAAATATTGTCTCATTAGATATTTCCGTTTGTCTGGTGGCTCTGGGGAAGGAATGAAAAAAGGATGATAGTACAATTATAATACTTAGCATGTCCCAAATTGTCTGAAAATTCATTTTTCCCTACCTATTTACAGAGGCAATAGGATCAAGAACTACATCAATAAGACCTTTAAATAGGAATGGATTTTCAGCAAAAGCTGTATGTTCTTAAACCTTATATCTGGCTGGGGACTAGAGATAAGACTCTGGTTAAGAGCACTGAATGCTTGGTCTTTCAGAGAATTTGGATTTGTTTCCTAGTCAATAGCAGTACACAACTCTAGTTTCAGGGGAATCTGAACCCTCTCCTGACCTTAATGATCATCAGGCATGCACATGGTACACAAACATATATGCAGGCAAAAGCACATGCACATAAAAAGAAATATTTAATAACAAAAAAGAAAACCTTGTGTCTATATGAATGAATAGAGTGGCATGACAAGGAGACATTTGCTAGACTAGTTTTGCAGCCTGTGGTCTAGATCAGTGCTATATTGAACCTGATGTATTTTCCAAAGGTGAAAGCATTTGCGTGTTAGTGAAAAAAAAGAATAAAGACCCACTGGGGATAAAGGAATAATCGGGTTATAGTTGAGTGTACTTCAGTATTATAATTACCACCTCAGAAGAAGCTCAGAGAAAGGAATGATGTTTTCTCTTAGTTCTATTCTAGCAAATTCTCAAGAAGGACAAGACTATTTGCTTGCTGAGATCACTTCAGCTTTTGGAGCCTGACAGTATCTAACAGAAAAAGCCCATGGCCCTAAATGGCTTCTCCCTGTAACATTTTTTCAAGGTGATGACAGATTATTAGGATCAAATGAAATTCAATTCTAGCAATGTGTCAAAATCTTCTAAATTGTATGTATTCTTGAGTGAGATGTATAATTGGGTTCACATTCCTGGCCTTGTAACTTTCTCTCTAGGCCTGTTATAGAAGTTAGAATTCCTACTCAAAGTGGGTCATATAAATTCTAGATACTGGCCACAGACATTCTCCCCGTTATGCTTTCCTTCCCTACAGTAGGTTTTAAGACCCTCCACATTTCAGCAGAGTCCTGTCTCAACCCGGAAGAAAGAGTGAGAGAGCAGAACCTAAAACTCAGATCCTCAATAGGCCTTACTTTCCCCTCGGACAAAAGTTACACTATATGATGAAGTCTCAAAGGACAGGATTTGGAGTGACTCCAAATGGCTGAGCAGTCAAAGTTTCTGGAGAGTGGTATTCTGAGAGGGATGTGGGTTTTTCTTCCATACCTTGCCTTATTCAATACTCCCTATCTATATCCTTTGTAATATACTCATAAAGAAAACTTTAAAATATGCTTTGAAACTTTTTAAAGGATAGCATTTAATATTCTTCCCTTTCAGTGTGGGCTGGACTACTTGGATTCTTCTGAGCTGAATATGGCAGAAATGATGAGATGTTAATTCTGAAGTTAAATTGTAAAAAGACAAGTGATGAGATGTTAATTCTGAAGTTAAAGGACTGGTGTCTTTTTGTGTGTGCAGATTTCTTGGCTTCTTTGCAATGGGGGAAGAGGGATTGATCCTGTGAGGACACCTATAAATTCTGGGAGGGACCTAATGGCAATTAGTGGTGATCTCAGCCTCTAGGATGTAGTAAATCCACTAGCCCGGATGAGATTAGCAGTAATTATAATCTCATCAGGTACCTTGGGCCAGATGTGAGCTAAACTGCTCTTCTTGGGTACCTGGCCTTCAGAAAGTGTGCAAAATGCTTACTGTTTTAAGATGCTAGGCTTCATGGTAATATATTATGGACTTAAACAGCTGCTACCCCTCTACATATAGCCATTATTGCCCTGTGTTGTTGCATATAGTAATATCAGACCCAGAGAATGAGGCTGTTTTAAGAATGTACACTTTTGAAAGTCCCTGCACTAGTAAAGTTTCCTCTTACCAAAAAAAAAAGCACAGAGTGTAGTCCATCATGGTGGGCAAGTCTTGGTGAAGTTCATGGCAATACAAGTGTGTGGCTGGGACTCCTCACATCTCAACAATCCAGGAAGCAGAGAATGGAGAATATCAGCACTCTGCTGGCTTTCCCTTTTTTGTTCCATTTTCAGTCAGCCTGAGGCCCCAGTCCATAAGATGGTTTTGTTACTATTCTGAGTGAGTCCTCCCTTGTCAGTTAACCTCTTGAAAACATCCTCACAGACATGCTGAGACACTTGTCTTACAGTTAATTCTCAATCCAGTCAAGGTGACAAGGTTAACTGTCACATGTCTCCCTACCCCTTGTCAACTTGACACCATACATAACACTGTGTTCCATAATATTCCATTCCTTGCCCCTCAAAAGGCTTTTATGACTGCTTTATAGTACAGTAAGAACTTAGTTCATCTCCAAATATTCTAGCGTTTCCAACATTGTTTGAAAGCCTAAGGTCAAATTTGACTCAAGACATGTAATCTTTAAACCCCGAGTACAATTAAAATGTGTGGTACTTCCAGTTTAAAAAAAAAAAATGGCACAGAGTAAGCATTTTCCTCTTAAGAGACAGAATGCAGGCAGTCAGAAAGGTATGAACACACCAAGACTGAAATCCAGCAATGCAAACGCCATGTTCCACAGCTGCGTGTCCAACATCTGGGTTTCTGACAGCCTTTCTGAGCTCCAGTGGATCTGGGTAGCCTTTCCCCTCCAGTTTCGTTCTTTGGGTCCCAGCTTTAATATATCACTTTAGCTTTCCATATTCAACAACCAGGGTTTCCATTGCAAATTAGGCTTCATCTTCAAAGCTTCATGTAATAGATTCTCAGAGCATCCTTTCCAGAATTCTAACTCTGCACCACGTTGCCCCACCCCAGTGACTTTTCAGGACTTTGGCCCTGTGGAAATCTTACATTTTACATGACTTCAGAACCAGCACCAGGTAAACAACACTGCCAACTTCTGTTCCCTATTAAGCCTGAGCCTTTCTCTCTTCTGGCACAGCCCTGTTGGCCTCTGTGTTCCTTATTGTCTCTACCAGGATAATACTTCCCCGAGTGGTTATGTTTTCAGACAGTGATGCCCTGCAAATGGTATTCTCAAGTCAATCTTCAGATGACTTTAAGGCATACAATAGCTGTTGTCTTTCTTTCCGGGTACTTTTCCTACTGTTTGACATGCAGAGTACAACGCTTCTCTTTAACTTCTTTAATGAGTATAGTTGCCTTCACCCCCTCTTACCATGTCTGCATTTTTAAACCTGTAATCCTCTCCTCCTGTGTGTGTGTGTGTGTGTGTGTGTGTGTTCTCTTGCTGTAGGTCTAAGAGCAGTAATCTCCAACCATACCACAACCGCAGTGACACACTATCTTGAGCTCTTCTCGTCCAGGAAACTTAGTTCATCATTTTTTAACTTACCTCAACTCAACTTTTTAGGACATTGGCAGAATGTAAATTGATTCTTCCCTATACATAATGTAGCATGAATGGCCCGTGGTCCAGATCTCATTGGAATGAATCCTTTGCCTCTGAAACCATCTGAGCTGGCCTCTACCATCTGCCTTTCTTTTTAGGCATGTTGGTTTTTCAGTTTCTCAGCAGAATGGTTTATTAAGCTTGACTATGGTATTTTAGGTCTTTCTCTCCCACAGTTCCAAATTATTTTACATTCTTTCTGTAAACCAGTTCCAATGATCAGGGTTTTTTACATTAATGAGCATACTTCTTGGTATCAATTTTCCTTTAGTTGGTTTTTCTCATCACTGTGATCAAACACCTACTACTTCAGGTGGGAATTCCTCTGAGCTCAAAATGTGTGATGGTAGGGAAGGTGTCCATGACAACAGAAACATGTGAAGTAAAACTTCCTCATGCCTTCACAGTACCCTAAGACCCCAACTGGATGGTGCTGCCCATGTTCAGGTTGAGCTTTCTACAGATATAGTAGGATATGAGGGTAGATTATTGAATATACTGTAAAAAAAATTACTAGCTTTAAATATTTTACATTGGATTTGATTTTTTGTATAATGTATGCAAATTGTGTATATTGATATATGGTTGAGATTAATCTTGTCACTGTACATATATTCCTGTTTGTTCAAGTTATTATACAGTGTAATACAAATTGCTAGTCCAGGAAAGTTGTTATTACCAACTAATTAGGATATAAATAAATGCAAATTAGTAGTTAGATATTACAATCAAACTTACAGTCATATTAGATATGTTTTCAAGATCAGATATATTTTAATTGGGCAGGTCTTCTTGAAGCACTTCAAGAGATCCATAGAATATGGCATTTAAGAAATTTCAAGAACATAGGTTATTATTTTTTTGACAATGGAACATCTGCTCCTGGCAGCACCAATCCACTTCAAAGAAGATTAAGGACATCAAGGAAACTCCTCCATATGAGTTGATCTTCTTTATGACAAAAGTTATCCACTGGACAAGAAAGCACTCTTGCCTTGACTGCTGACAATATGATATTCAATATGGACAAGCAGGAGAAATACACAAAAGAATTGCTGAACCTTGCCACGACAAGGTAGAAAGGACTTTGGGAATATCCTGCTGCCCAGAGAAGTCTATGAGACATGCTAGGCTTATAGGCCGAAGATGGATGCTTCAACAACACAGAAAAACTTTGGGTGACAGTCCAAGCAGCCAGCTGTTTCATTTCTTACATTTTCAGAAGTTGTTATTTACTTAATATTATTTTCTTCTTGGGTCTCTGAGAAATTTAAAGATGAGATTTAGTTATACTTTTCTAGTGACAGTTTTAGAAAAGAAACTCCCTTAGAAGTTAAAGTGTGTGAGTTTAAGAGACATTGAAATATAATTTTTAGTTAGTAATACAAGTTAGATACAAAGTGGATTAAATAAAATCTTTTGGACTCACCAAAATAGGACAAATAATGGAATACTTTCTTCAAGTTTGTCAATTGTTAATGAATTGGACATTTCTTATGTAATTATTATTTGTATATTATTGTATGTAATTATTGTTCCTAGTGTGTATGTTTTTTCTATGTTAGTTATAACTTTCTTTTTTATTTTTGACACAAAAGGGGATATGTGGATATATGTTAGATATTTAATAAATCCTGGAATATTAAAGAGACCACACAGTCAAATCCTAGGCAGACAGCTCAGGAAATCCTTGATCTTTGAATACAAGGATAAACAGATGAGTCAATCACACACACCTTTAATCCCAGTAAAGGGAAAGCCCGAAGTGGTGACCAACATCCTTTGTTCCATAACTCCAGAGACAGAACTTCTTCTGTTTCTGTGAGTTCAAGGCTGCCCGCCTTTAATCCTAACCTGGATGGGATAGGGTATATAAGGGCTTGTAGAAACCAGGCAAAAACAGAATCGACTGGCAGAAGCGACCAGGAGCGAGGCTGAGGAAGTTGCAAGACAGCTGGGTGAGTATTGACTGTGGTGCTTCCTCTCTCTGATATTTCAGCCTTCTCCCAATATTTGGCTCTGAGTCTCATTTATACAACCCAAATTCGTGCTACTATAGTCTTCCTCTGGAAATACCCTTACAGCCATGCCCAGGGATGCTTGTATTTCCTAGAAGATTCTAAATCCAGTCAAGTTAATGAGGAAGATTAACTATAATAAAACATTCGCATAGAAAGCTTTTATTACTTGAACAATTACACAATAGTAAGCCTCTACTGTGTGTGTCTAAAGTTAATCTAAACAGGCCAGCTAAGAAACAGCAAAGACCTCAGTCTCCTGGAAACAGTTTCCCTGGGAAATGATGCTGGAAGAGATGAGTAGTTAATCAGGTTTAAAGAGTGGTGGTAAGAAAGGAGAAAGGAGGTTTTAAAGTCGAGAAATATTTTCTAACCTTGAACTCCTCTTTATTTTTGTTGTTGTCTGTTTTTGAGACAGAATTGTGCTGTGCAGTCCAAGTTGGCCTAGAACTCATGATTCTTCAACCTCAACCTCCCAAGTGCTGGAACTACAGTGTGCACTGTCCCACCCAGCAGGAACATGTGTCGTTTGCTTTGTTTTTTTCCCCTTGGTTACCGAGACAATGGTAACCCACTGACTCTGAAGTGGGCTATACTATTCCACAGGCATTGCATCTCTCAAAGACAAAAGAGAAATATATGTGTTTTTCAGAGGTTCCAGATCAGTTTGGTGAGGATTGCCTTCATTCACAACATGCAGTTTCGTAGCTCTAAGAATTTAAACAATTAGATCATTTTTCCTCTAAAAGATTTTATGATAGCAAGAATAGGTTCCCTTTCACACTCTAAGCTCTACTCAAGCCTTGGCATCTGATTGAAGCATGACTTTGATGGCATTCCTTTCTCGAGAATTGGTTATGGCCCTGCCGGCAATGGATGTTATTTCAAACCACTGTCTGGAAGCAAGATGCATAAAAGGGGGATGCAGGGCTCCATCAGGACTTGGCAAAGGGGAGAAGGGTTCATGCTCGAAAGCCAACCCTCTTCTTAGGTTTTCTATTCCACTTTGTAAAGGAAAAGAATTGCACTCAAGGGACAGAAGTTAACAAAGGCACCACTCATATGCTGCAATGAGCAGCCTGTCATTTTTCATATGGACTGGAGTCAAGGCAGCCGGTAATCTTAGCTGACTTCCTTCACCTGCTCCTCTGATTACAGACAAACAACTGGTGTGGTCTCTTCTGCTTCCTTCCCAGCCACCACCCTGGAGCAAGACCGGGAAGCTTTATAGGAAGAAGCTATTGCTATTCAGATCCCTAACCTTATCTCCTAATTGCTCCCTGGAATCCATAGCCAGAGTAGCAGGTCCTATGGGAAGATAAAAGGGAGGGAGGCGGAGACAGCCATAAATGGTTACTGCTGGTGACTCACTCTGGCAGGTGGTAGAAAGTTAGGTTTGCTTTCCGTGTTCAGTGCTCTTTGGAAGTGTTTGTTTGTTTGTTTGTTTTTTCTTACAAGCATGTATTCTTTCTGTAAGGATTAGTAAAAGATAAACAATATGGATCTTTTGCAGGATGACTGACTGACCTCCCACCTCTGCCTGTGCCACTGTTTACCATCCGTCTGGCTTTTGGCAGAGGGTAGATATTCATAAGGGCAAGGTGAAAATGAAGAAAATGACCAGTGTGAAAATAAATGCTAACCACTAGTAACCTAAGTGATGTAAATTAAAGCAATCTTTTGCCTTCCACTTGGCAAAGAATAAAAGGATAAAGTTCAGTGTGGTCTGTATTTTAAGCGTGTGTTAAAGGATCAGTCTTCTGGCCTGTGGCATTACTGGGAAGTAGTAGAATTTTTAGGATATGTGGTCCATTACGAGGGAGTTACCCACTGGGACCCTGTTCTTGAAGGGGACATCATACTCCCTACCCATCTCTGTTTCTGTTCTTGCTTTCAGGCTACCACAAAATGAACAGATTTTCTATGTTCAGCCAGCAAGATGTAGTGTTGTCACCACAGCCCAAAGTGACAGGTCAAGAAACCTTGTTCTCAGACATCTGAGAACAGGATTCAAATTAAACCTTTCTTCTTTATAAGATGTTTATCTCAGGCATTTTGTCACCCTGTCAGGTGGCTAACAGAAACACCCTTATCTCTGGTAAGAAGAACAGACTGGCACAGTATATAGTGCAGCAGTTCTTGACTTCATTCAGTCAGGACACAAACCCATGGGCCCACTTTTTTTTATAAAATTATGTGTGTGAGCAAAAAAGACATGACGACATTACAAAAAAGTCAGTGGTGGATATCTGTGAATGGATAATTTGCTTTTCTGTTGTTGAAAATTTTGACTATTACCACTATTATTATTTACCTTGTCATTTAGAAAACAAAACTTGATAATTTTTAAATATGAAAGGAGAGGAAGAGACAGACAGTAGCACAGATGTATTGTTTCTAATAAAAATGTACAGCAGGTACCCAGATCCAAGTGACTTGAAAGAGGGCACATGTTTATATGTCCAGTGCTTTCGCCGTGAGGTTGAGGCCAGCTGGGATACATCCTGAGCTTAAGGCTAGTGCAGAGCGTTTGCTGGTATGTGACTTATGCTAACATGCCTTCCCCTCTTTAATAGTGGGCAGTCAAGGAACCCAGAAAACTGCCCTCTCATGCTTCAACTGCCTCATCTAGAAAACAGTCCCCCAAACCAGAAAACAGTGGAGTGATTTGCTGTTTGTAGTTAACTTTCTAGAAGCTCTGATTATGTTCAACAGATGCCAAGTGGGTACCTGTGAGATGGGCAGGGACACTCCAGTCAGTTGTAAGTGAAAGCATTGGCCTGGCTGCAGTGGGTGGGTTGGTACCAATAATGTGTAATTATTAGGATGCAGCAATTTTGCTTATACACTGAAGAAAACAAAATACATATTTGCACAACAGCTTATATACAAATGGATTATACATAACAGTTCCTAAGTCAAGACAGATAAATGGCCACATAAATCACATGCATGAGCTGCATTCAACTGAGTATTACTCAGCAAGAAGAAAAAATGAGATGCTGATAAAACTGATGAGAAGATATGGATGAGCCTTTAAAACATTATGCTAAGTGAAGCAGGCCAGGTATAAGATAATGCCACTGATATGAAATGTTCATACCGAAGAATCCTTAGGCAGAAGTGAGATTGATGGCTGCTGGGGAGAGTATGGTTACAATGGGTACACAATTTCATTTAGAAGCAATAAAAATGTTCTGGAGCAACAGGATGTTCAGGAAGAGTCCAGTGATGACTCAGGGTCTATGATGTACCAAAGACCAAGGGCCTTGAACCAGACCAATGATTCTTTGCAATAAAAGCCTACATGTATATATATATATGTATGGATATATGTATCCATATATAAAGTATGGATAAAGAGGTTTGCTGCATGACTCAGCTTCCATGACAAGATTTTCCTTTCTTCTTCTTCTTCTTCTTCTTCTTCTTCTCCTCCTCCTCCTCCTCCTCCTCCTCCTCCTCCTCCTTCTTTTTTTCTCTTAAATTTGATTTTGTTTTATTCTGAGGGGAGGGAGGTGTTTGAGAATGGGAGGCATGACGTGAAAGACAAGGAATAAATAAAAAGAAAGTTAATGATCTAAGCATTATTGGGTCAGTGGGACCATAGGACTGTCTGCTG